>JAUCNO010000795.1:10455274-10471773 GCA_032353835.1 Enteromius viviparus | reverse complement strand
AATAACCTCTTTCATTTTACATTTAAACAAAAGCATTTAATTGAGAAAAACAAAACAAAAAATCCATGTAAAAATCCATTTATTGTATTCATTATGAATAAATGGGTGCTGTAAAATTAGTTGCAGTTAATCATATACATAATATGTTTTATGTAATGTATGAGTACTGTATATATTAACGATGTATATAAATACACACAGTATATATTTTGAAAATATTTTCATATATTTATATTTACATAATTTATATTATATATAAATATATTTAATATATAAATATATAAAATATAATTACTTAAATATATATACATGCATGTGTGTGTATTTATATCACGATTAATCGCTTGACAGCCTATATTGTAACACCTACTGTAATGCATAGGTCTAATTTACTATTACACATCAAAAAATCTTTTAAAAATCAACATTTTTTAACGTATCGACTCATTTTGCCAGCACTGGTCACAATATGTGTACATATCTATCTGTAAGGTCCCATTTAAGTCTCCAGGCACCCTGCTAGATGTGTTAGTGTGTGTGTGTGTGTGCTCATGACCTTAACTTTTGTTTCTATGTGAGCTCCATACACCCACACTCCATGCATTTGAAAAGAGCCTGTGATGTGTGCTCTGAAAGGCTGAATTGTGTGTATCAAGCAGTGTGTGTAAGAGCTGTGATGCCCTGTGTGTTTGGGAGCATGTCCCTGCACATCTTCCTGTTTTTCTTTCTCCTCCCATTTCTTTCATGTTGCGTTAAAGGTTGCTTTGATTTGTGAACTGTATTTTGTTTTAAGTGTTTCTACCCTTGCTAAGGGCAGTGTGAGTGCAGGGGATGAAGAATTTCTAAATCAATTGCAATGTGGAAAAATTAAAAAGCACATTAATTTTGATTATTAATCTTTTCGGGTTGTGGTAAATGTAGTCAGTTTCCAGATTCAGCATCCCTGAACAGTTCCAATGTAAATTCATACTTGCAGTCAGAGATGGATTTTCCTTGCGCAGATTAATCCAACTCGTACTATTTCTGACTTCGTTGTGGGATCAACTAGGCTTCATTGGATTAGCTTGACTTCTTTTTTCAGTGTCTACAAAACTGGCCCTGTTGGTTCAACAGAGTTCCTCAAAAACTAGCTAAATGCCCTCCTAACTCATTCTACTGGGAGGTCAGTGTGGAGAACTCGGGGAGAACTTGTTGTCAGCAAATGAAACCGATTATTTTAATCATATCAGTCAATATTTAATATTTGGATTATTGTTTTTACTAATGTCTTACATATATATATATATATATTACCTTCATTGCTGTCTAATGTGAAGAATAATCTTTAAAAACACGACATCTGATAACAAGAATCAAATTGATTTATAATGTATAAACACATGATTTTAATTGAATTATTATGTTGAGTGGCATCACAGACAGTCTCTATTTGTCAAATATGTTTAGTCTTCTGATACTAGTGTTCAGTGCATAGCAGGAGATCTAACATGACTGGTCAAGGTGTGAACTCTCTTCACACTCTCACTGACAAGACGACAGTGGATTGCTTTCTTTTTGCCTCTTGGGATATAAATCTTTTGTTAAATTTAGAGAACAAGACAAGCGACTCTCTCCTGGTTCTCCTATTTATAAAAAAGCTACATATTGATTTTGATTCTGGTATTGCTGGGTGACCTCATTGCATCTATTTGTTGTTTTAGTCACGGGTTGCTATGATTTTCTTGGATGAACTGGTTCATTAAAGTGAATCAAACTAAATTTTGGGGTTTGAAGTTGATAGTTTACATAAAAATGAAAATTACCCCATATTTTGTTCACTCCAAAGCCATCCTAGGTGTATATGACTTTCTTTTTTTCAGACAAACACAGTCGGAAACTAACGTATACGCCATCGGGGGGGTTATCTCATGTGAATCAGGTTGATGGGTTTTTCGATGGGTTCGTCTGAAAAAAATACATCATATACACCTAGAATGGCTTCGAGCTGAATAAAATACGGGGTAGTTTTCATTTTTGGGTGAACTATTCCTTTAATTCAGTGTAGTTACTGAATGAATGAATGATATGATGATATTGTTAGGCCTAATTTTTAGTTAAAATTTGAGTTAAAATCAGTTTATTGCTTTCAGTATCGAAGTGATCTCATTCACTGAAAAAGATTATTAGTTTAGTTGCGAAGCAGTCTGTAGCCCTGAAAGTGTAATCTTCTTTTTTTCTGTCAGTCTGTAACTTATACTAGTTCAAAACGTTTATTTATAGTGCATCTCTATCTCCGGTCTCCTTTCTTACTTTTGCATGCTGTCATGGAAATAAAAAATAATAATAAAAAGCCATTTGCAATATTTTAAAATGTTTATATCATGGCACTATCACCTCTTTTTTATGTTTATTTTCAGATTCAAATTAGTTTATTCCATTTATTTGTATATTTTTAGAAGATATGGCCTAGGACTGAAAAAATAAAGCGTGCAGAGATAAAAAGCAGAACAGAAAAGGAGGGATGGATGGTGAAGTGTGACTTATGTCTGGTGCAGTGTCTGAAATATTTACAGAGACCGAGATACAGAGCACTGTGAAGACAGGAAGTGTGTGCGCAGGGGATGAATCCATTTGGGAAGAAGAGGATTCTGGGTAAATTTAGAGCCACAAAAAAAAAAAAAGAGTAAATGACAGATAAAAAGAGAACATAGCAAAGTGTAATGAAAAGGATTCTTTTCCAAGGACAAATGGGTCAGTTGCTTCTCAGCATACTGCATGTGCGTGCTGCTCTGTTTGAGGTGATCAGTATTTGGCGGTGAGCTCTTCACTTCGGGTTTTGTGTTAGTACCTCCCCGCCTCAAAAGCACACTCACACATGCTCGCTTTCATTGGTAGGAGATGCATAACATGAAAGAGCTTGTAACACATGCCATTAAGCATGCAAACCACATCACTGAGCGTGCCAACATCACACTAACAGGCTAAAATACATTCTCTCTTTCACACACACAGCGAACACAGTTAGAGCGACTGTATTATCATTCATACGGTGTCGTTCATTGCCTCCAATGCTGACATTAACATTCATTCTGCTAGACTGATGTGACAGTTAACCTTCTAGAGACACACTCCATGTGGAGCAGTGGGTGTGTTTCCATGTGTCAGTGTTTTACATCCATCTCCTTATTAGTCTCACTTGCCTTTAAATCAGACTTATTTCGACACATAGACAGCCAAGGACGAGCAAACATACACAAATTCCTCTCAGGGTACACCTCGGCACAATCCTCTTGTCTGAACATGTCCTTTTTCCTCTCTTAGGCTCACCTCTAACTCCCAGAATGCACTTCAGTCTGATTTGCCCAGTGGCAATATTTAGATGATCCAGAATGTGCTGTTACATCATATTAGTACAAATGAGAATGTGCTCTTCTTGGGTGTCCTTTAAAAACATTATTTCTAAAATTAAATATGATTGTACTCAGGATAACACCTTTGTATCGCAACTGGAATGGTGTTGTGAGAAATCAGAGTATCCTGGTTGAACAATAATTTTATGAAGCTGTAAAGAAACTTTTTGTGCACAAAGAAAATGACCATTTCTTATTTTCTTCTCTTTACATTTCTAGGACTTGAATGTGGTAGTTGTGTTGACAGAATTATTTTTTTGGGGGTGGACTATCCCTTTTAATGCCCTTCATGTTCATGGTTCAAAAGTGGTTGAGTTATTGTCTCGTGTTGCATAGAAAGTTCTGAATGATGAGATATTGCTTTTATCTTATCCTCAAAACGAAAGATAAGCTTTAGATGAGCCCATAGAAAGTTCTGACCTATTCTCTGTTTTAGTGGCACCTGATCCCCTTCAGAACTTGCGGACCAAAAAAGTGCGGTATTTTCACTCCTGATCCCTTCTCTCATGATACAGTCTCGAAGAGCTACCATTAAGTCCTACTCAAGGAAACTGTCTGTTTCATTCAAAACAAAAAGTTCTTCTTTAAAGAACCTTCTTTTGATGTTCAAAAGTTTCATATCCAGTAACTAAGTGATTGACGCCATTTGAGATGAACCCCCAACACACACTGTTACTTTAGATTCTTTCCTTTCTCTCTTCTAACATCCTTTCTATCAAGCTGGTTTTTGACAGCTATTCCCAATACTTCCTGTCAGTGTCATCCCATCATTGTTTCCCAGTCAGAAAAACTGACGTTGGTTTCTCCTCATTTTAGAACTCAACCTGTCGTTTGGACTGCTAGCTTGATACTCTGTCTTTCTAACGCTGCTTCAAGCGTAGATCAATCCCACAATCCCCTCTGCTCCAATTACTCTCAGAGCCCTTTGCTTCGTTTCACCTCAGCCAAACAGAAATAAAGCAGTTGGTGTACACACACGCACACACACGTTTTACTCTCTGAAGCCTCAGTGGTTAGGAGACGAGGCTGGTCTCAGGAGCATAGTCTTACCTCTGAAGATCTTTGTGGAGGAGAGAAAGGAGAGTGCAAGGAAAGGAAAACAAAGAGAGGGGGAAGGGAGGTAAATAAAGAGTGCAGGGTAATAGAGAATAGTAAATAATTTATGAGATACACACAGCAACTGTTGATGATGGTTGTTTATGGAGAGAGATGTGGGTCACTTCCTAGAAGATTTAAATGTCTCTTTGTTAGGTTAGAAATGTAGGATTTTGTCAAGAGAGCATCACCAGCAAATATTTGATTGTCCCCAAGACATTTTAGTTCTATGTTTGCTTATCTTTTCTATGTAACAAAATTAGATTTTAAGTAGAATATCAGAGCTGCTAGTTTTCCATAAAACAAATTCTACACAACAAAGTATTATACAAAAAATATATATATATTGGTTGTAGAACTCCAGATGTAACAAATTTATACAGTTAGAAAGCAGTCTAGTTTATATAAATGGCTAATGATATTTACAACATTAAATTACTTTGCACAGGCTGATTGCATACGCAGCCGATGAGCTTGCTGCTTTACATTTAAATGGCTGGTTAGCATCCACGCAGTCATTTTTACGGGTTATTTTATATGTCATTTTTGCAGCAGCAGTATGTCTTAAACACTCACAGCATGTATTGTCATATGCATTGGCAGTAGCCAAGTAGTTACTTTATTCTCTTGCAGCAGCAAAGCAGATCTATTCCACCAAGACCAAATACATTAACAATGTTATATCCGTTATCATGGTTAAATCAACAGAGGGTTCTCATGATAGAACCGAAGCCGTTTTAATCTTTTACTAATGCCTTACTTAACCAACTATACTGAACCTTCATCACAGCCAGATGCACAGCAACCCAATTTTTAGGGGTTATTCTGCAAAACAAGACCGGGGGTGTAAATAATAACAGAATTTCTCATTTTTGTGTGATCTATTCCTTGGAGATCAGAAGATGAAGAATGTTCTGTGTACGTCTCTATCCAGCTGACATGAAGGAATGAGTGGTGGAACTGTTCCCAGATCAGATCTGCTTTGTAGCAAGCACTAATTAACGTCAGTTCAGACCAACACAGGCTTCATCTTAGATGAGATCTCCCACTCTAATTACAGCTGTAAACATGTTGAATTTTCCAATGATATGCTTGCTATCTCCCATCACTGTTTATTACGGATGCGGAACGTGTTGAATTGATGTGACACAAGTGGTATTGGCATCTTAAATGGCTTCATTCTTCACACGGGAATGCAAGCACACATAACTTCCTTTATGATGTGGCACTTTTCTGAATTGTTTTGCTTTACATGTTAACAGATATTGAAATGTATGGCAATATTTCATATTATTAAGAGATAATTAACAGTTTAAGTAAGGGACTAATTATCTAGCAAGAGCACTAATCAATTTCTGTGCGCACTAACAGTAACCGACAGCTCAGTTAATGACACCTGTAGTGATCAGAAGACATAAACACTTTGCTCAAACAACACATGCTGAACAGCAAGCCTCTTGTTATTCACATGCCCTAAAAAATAATTAATACCTTTATGCAATATATATGTCTTATATTATGCAAAACGTTTTGATGTCCTTTTTTCTGACCCAGTTCAGATCTTTCACTCTTGTTTACTATTTTTTTTTTCTTCAATTTAAAGTATAAACTGCAGTGGTCTGAAGTTTATTTCCACTGTATTAGGAGTAGTATTATAGAAAATTTGCTGTATGACCTCTATTATTGCTATATCATTGCTGCTGTCTTCACACTTTGCAGACTCAAACTATGTTGATGAAGCTTAAACGTCTATTATTCTTTGATCCTCGAAATTGCTGTATCTGTGGTATCTCTTTAAGGCTGCCTTTTAGGCAGTGATAACACTTGCTTTTTGGTTGCTATAAAAAAAAAACATTCGTTATTTAAGAAAGTTTTTAAGATAAAAAATTATGGTGTGTATTGAAAGTGTGTGTGTACACGAGAGACACTTGTGTCACTGGTTGGTGTTTGTTCTTGTTGCAGGTCTCATCTGATGCCCAGGCTGAAGGAGTCGCGCTCTCACGAGTCTTTGCTCAGTCCCAGCAGTGCAGTAGAAGCTCTGGACCTCAGCATGGAGGAGGAGGTCCTTATTAAACCAGTGCACAGCTCCATCCTCGGGCAGGATTACTGCTTTGAGGTATATATACAGCTCTTTCACTTGCTATACATTCAATTCATCGGTAAATTTGATTATCTGATCTCTCTCGCCTCTCTGACATGTTCATTTACAATCAATATTAAAGTACCTGTAGTGTTTAGATCACATAAACACCTTATGCTTAAACAACATATTCTAACCTATCAATGAAGTAAAACAGTTAAAGCAGAGGAGAAAAGGTTTATATCCAAAACATTTTGGCCACAATTATTGGCACCCCTACAAATTCTTATGAGAAAAATATCTCTGAAGTATATTCCCATTCTTATTCACAAAATTGAGCACTCCAAGGTGATTATGAACATGAAATTACCCAGCCCTGGCTTCCTGTTTCACAGGAATATAAATAGAAGAGGAAACATAGCCCAAATTCATTTAAATCATCCATCTCAATGAGAAAAACCAAAGAATATATTTCTGATGTGGAGCAAAAGATAATTGAGTTAAATTAGTGAAATGGCTTTAAAAAAGAGCTAGAGCACTGAAAACTCCCATTTCCACCATCAGGGAAATAATTAAGAATTTTCAATCAACATAAAATGTAATAAAACTGCTTGGAAGAGGATGTGTCTGTGTCCTAATAATGCAATGTGAGAAGGAGAGTTTGAGTGGCTAAAGACTCTCCAAGGACCACAGCTGGAGAACTGCAGAAAATGGAGTATCATGTTCAGAAAGCCTAAAAAAATGGTCAAACATCCCCTATATCAAGTTTCAAGTGAATATTTCCTGGCTTATCCAAAAAACAAATTTAGTTATCAGACACGACTGGAATTTCATTTGGCACTTGTTACTATGGTCAGATGAATTTTTGTTTTGTTTTTTTTGCAACACCCACTCAAGATGGGTTTGATGAAGACAGGGATAAAAGCAGTTGGGGGAACGCAGTCGTGGTGTGGAAGGAGGAGAGAGCACTAGTTATTCACTAACCCCACCCACTATCCCTGCCAGACCTGGGACTCAAACCTGTGACCTTTAGGTTACAAGCTCAACTCCATCCATTAGGCCACGACTGCCCCTAAAAAGAAGCACTATCATGGATGAAGGAATGCTTCACGTATTCTGCATGAAGGAATGGTCTCTGATCTCTTATTAGGTTTTTTCCAAACTCTGTAAGCCACTCTTTAAGCAATTCAGGGCTGCTATCTTGGGAAAAGGATGTTGCAATAATTGGGTGGCAATAATTGTGGCCAACATGTACTGGAGAAAAATTAGTACAGGATACTATAACTGAAATGTTTACTAATTATTTAAAATGTAATTAAAACCAGAATCAAAAAAAATCTAGAGCTTATGGATTAAGCCAGAATTTAATCAAAATAAGAATCAAATCAAATGAAAGAATAAAATCAAACCCATGAATTCTGTATTGAGCAGAGTTTGGTTAAATTTTGATTTAATTTAAATCTTTTTACTATAGCTGATTCATGTTCAGAATGTTTGAACATTTGTTTTTAAATGCTGTATTTATAGCCAACATATATGTGAGTAAGCATGATTTGCTTCAATTTTGCATTTTGTATCATATTTTCAATAAAACATAGCACTGGTTTGCTTTTGAAGCTAGCTGGAAGCCATGAGATTGTTGCACCAAACAGACAATTATCAACTTTTGTTCCAGGTGAGCACCTCCACGGGTAGTAAGTGCTTTTCCTGTCGTTCAGCCGCAGAGAGAGACAAATGGATGGAGAACCTGCGACGGGCCATCCACCCTAATAAGGTAAGCTCACCTTTCTGCCGAGATGCTTTTATACCAGCATAGGCTGAAACCATACCTGATGCAAATGCTTTGATTTATTACTGAATAAATGCAACTCAATGCAAAGAAAAAAGACATCAAATAATGTTTCTGCATCTGGAAGAATGATGAAATTCAGGGCAGGGTTTTTTTTTCTGTCTCTCTTTCATATAAGCACATGAGACGCAGGAAAGAAACAGCAAAACATATGGTCGCTTTGAGCATGCCAAGA
The DNA here is from genome assembly GCA_032353835.1 of Enteromius viviparus. Taxonomy (NCBI): domain Eukaryota; kingdom Metazoa; phylum Chordata; class Actinopteri; order Cypriniformes; family Cyprinidae; genus Enteromius; species Enteromius viviparus. The sequence continues at coordinate 10,463,185 of JAUCNO010000795.1, read as the reverse complement.
ATGTTCTCATCCGACAGCTCATTTCACCAATCAATGATTAAGCAAATTAATGATTAATTAGATTGGAACAAAAATTCAAGCACAACCTTCAAGTTATATTTTCCTTCTTCACAGCTTGCCTGGGGATGTGTTTAATGTCTCCCCATCGCTCAGTCTTACTTTTTAATTACTCGGTGGGTTTCTGAGGTGAACACCAGAGCCAGGCTTTACAGTGCTTTGCCGTGAACAGATGATGCTTCCAGACAGATGTTGATGCTGTAGTGTGGAGATGATCGTAGCTCAGGCATTAGCTGCTGCGGCAGAGGCCCATTTCTGTCTGCCTAATTAGTTCATTATCTGTGATGAGGGTGCACAATGGAGCACCTCAATAGCGAGATGCGAAATCAATTGCCTTAGTGGGTGTTTATTTGTGTGGGAATATCCATGAGCACTAGAGCCCTACACAGTGCCCAGTGCCTTTAATAAAGTCATCTGCTAGTAGAGAGCAATTCATCCATTAAGCCTTAAAGGTATAGTTAACTCCAAAAGGGAAACTGTATTATTATTTATGTATGTATGTATGAATTATTTATTATTCAAGAATCTTTATACAGTAAGGATGTATAAAAACCAACAGTACTGTTGTTCACCCACGGTATGGCACGCACTTGCACCGTGCTCCAGCTTAAATCTGATAATGCATCCAAAAATAGCAGTTATACACTAATACATGTGGCGAATACATATTTCTGTCAATGGATATGCATTCCCAAAAAAAACCTTTCTGATGAAAAACAAACTCTTTGTTCAAGGCAAGTGGTGCTTGAATATAATTAGTCATTACTCTAAAACCAACTTTAGAGGCTTAGTTCACCCCCCAAAAAATTCTGTCATTAATTTCTCACCCTCATGTCGGTCCAAACTTGTAAGGCCTTTGTTCATCTTCAGAACACAAATTAAGACATTTTTGATGAAATCGAGAGCTACCTGTCCCTCCATAGAGAGCAACACCACTGAAATGTTCCCAGGTCCAGAAATGTAACGTTCAGTTGTGTCGCTGTCCATGGAGGGTCAGATAGCTCTCTGATATCATCAAAAATATTTTTTGTTTTTGTGATGAAGAAAGGTCTTACGGGTTTGTAATCAATGAGGGTGAGTAATCAGTGACAGAATTTTCATTTTAGGTGAGCTAACCCTTTAACCCAGGGGTCATCAAACTTGATCCTGGAGGGCCGGTGTCCTGCAGAGTTTAGTTCTCACTTGCCTCAATACACATGCCTGGAAGTTTCAGGTATACCTAGTTAGAACTTAATTAGCAGCTTGAGGTGTGTTTGATTAGGGTTGGAGCTAAACTCTGCAGGGACACCGGCCTCCAGGACCGAACCTGGTGACCCCTGCTTTAACCGTTACACCTCAAGCCTCGGGCTGCATGATTCTGAAGCTGATGCTTCTGCGTGACATGACTAATTGTGGGTGGGGCAATGTGGAGGGCCAAGAATTGCTGTATACTGCTGGTGAGTGAGGACTGTAGCCTGTTCAGTTCAGTGATTCACGATGGTCTATGGCCTCAGAAATAACTGACATTTAGTTTTATTCTGATCTCATCCTCCATTGCCTTCTAAGTTATAAGAGGAAGGAGGGATATCTATAAATTAACCTCTATTATACTCCAACAAAGGCTTAACCTTAACTGCAGCATGATGCAGGTCAACTTTATGGCTGTCCCTCGTATATTAAACCACATGACTTCACACTGGCAAGACTTCTCTATTAAAAAAGGCCAGCGAATGACATTAACTGCTGAATGATGTCACACAGTATTTACAGCACCGTCTTGCTATCTTTATGTGAAGGACATGAAGTGATCTAAAGTAAAGGGCTTTTTAATTTCAAGCCAAGGGTGGGTGATCTGAAGCAGAGGGTATTTAATCACGTCATCTCTAAATCACTGACCCTGTTAGATGCCACACTGATGCGGTAATAATCCGTTACAGCCGTGACATGGCAGCCTAACAGTCCACTGACCTCACTATGCCCTTCCATCTCTAGGACAACAGTCGGCGAATGGAGAATACGCTCCAGCTGTGGATCATCGAAGCTAAGGACCTTCCGGCCAAGAAAAAGTACTTCTGCGAGCTCTGCTTGGACGACGGCCTCTATGCCCGCACCACCTGCAAGCTGAAGACGGATAACATCTTCTGGGGTGAACACTTTGAGTTCAATAACCTCCCTACGGTCCAGAACATCACAGTCCACCTCTATAGGGACTCAGACAAAAAGAAGAAAAAGGACAAGAACAACTACGTGGGGCTGGTGAGCATTCCAGTGGTGAATGTCACAAGCAGGCAGCTGGTCGAGAAGTGGTACCCAGTCAGCCAACCCAATCCAGGGAAAGGGAAAACGGCGGGCCCCATGGTCCGCATCAAGGCCCGGTACCAGAGCATGAACATCCTGCCCATGGAGCTCTACAAAGAGTTTGCCGAGTACACCACCAACAACTACATGCTGCTCTGCTCTGTGCTGGAGCCAGTCATCAGCGTCAAGAACAAGGAGGAGATGGCCTGCGCCCTGGTGCACATCTTACAGAGCACCGGCAAAGCAAAGGTACTGTGAAAGTCTAACAGATTTTGTCATGTAGTAAATTGGAAAGTGATAGGGCGTCTACATAAAAGACAATATTAAAGAATAAGAATATGGAATAATTTAATAATATTAAAGAAAGTAACAATAAGAGTATAAAATAAAATAGTTTTACTCGAAAACTCACATTATAAATAGCTTGTCTTTATACAACAAAAATATGTAGCTGCCTTTTGTATTTTAGAAAGGATGTCCAATTCGAATACTCCAAAACAAAACAGGTGTTTGATGCATTTCTAAATGATACAGTGGTGTTAGTTCATACCTACAACCTTGTGGCTTAAATTCCAAATGATTAACCAGTATGCTTTACCACCACAAGTTTACAGACATGACCTAAAGTTCATATTTATCTGCTGCACACATACAGTCCATAATTCTTATAGATGGGGACTTTAATGTGTGAATGTTGGCTTTTGCTACATCAAATGTACACATATTCATCTGGGAATGTCACATGACATAGTGTTTTATATAGTTTTTTAGCTGCATAAATAACATAATATGTAATACTTTATAAAACTTGATAGTATTTTTTTGATTCAAATATATATATAGATAGTTGAGAAAAAAAAAATTGGACTGTGTCCTTACTCTCCTATGATGTGACACAGCAAAAACGTAGAAAAAATGATGAGAAATTGATTTAAATGTCATACATTTGTTATTCATTTATATATATTAAAATGAAATTAATATCAAATATGTGTTTAGAATTTGAATTAATTTTTAAATTATTTATGAGACTGTGCTACTATTATTATTTTTTGACTGTTGTATTTTCCCTGTGAATTTTGTTTTCATTGATGCTCTTATTGAACTTCAGAGGTCACGGTGAATCAAAAGCAATCCAATTCCACTTTGTTATATCTGCTGTAGTATCCCGCTGTTATTCCTTGCTCTTTGGGTTAACAATGGGATACTACATTAAAGAGATTGTGTGTAGTTTGTATTGGCTACATCTGTGAATCTTTGTATTTGTGTGTGTCGGATTTCTCATGCTGAGAGGTATTTCGGAGGGATTATCTCCCCCTGGTTCTCACAGCCTACCACAGGATCCAGAGAGCAAAATAGCAAATCTTCCCGTTATGCTATAAGGGAGGTATTAATACGGCTTCTCTTATCTGTATTGGCTGCTTTTAAGTCTGTTTGGCCCTGATTGGCAGATCTAGGGTTGTTCTAAATGCTATGTTTGCAGTGACTCACAGGATGATATAAACACAAAGGCAAAATGACCTTAGATGGAGGTGGATAAGCCTCTAGTATATGTATGGCATTTAGGGAAGAGCGTGTTTAGACTGCGCTAATGTCATTGTTCACGGTTTGAGCAAGCACAGGACAGACGAAAGACACTTTTGCTGCTTACTTTTTTAGATATATAGCTGAGCTGAATTTTCTCATTATCATAACCTGTGTGTGGAGTCTAATTAGGCAAACTAAGCATGAAACAAGATTTTCAGACAGTAAATCTACCACTATGTTTTTAATCAGGGTCCGGGCATAAGGGTAATTTCTCTAGAAACTGCTTGCACAGTGCAGTATTTTAGTCCAACATCTTGCAGTCACCCATCAAAGTAGTTCTTCTAGTGCCATAACTTCAAATCATGGAGAATCAGTGAAATGAAGCGTGTAACTGTTTTTTTTTTCACTACAGGGGAGGTCTTTTCTTCAGTTGTTCATTTGGGGTGTCAGTGCAAATCTTAAGTTAATTGTTACGTATATAAGGTATTTAGCTTTAGCAGAGGTTAGAGGTTTTGGTTGGCATCATTTCAGCAGTACATCAACAGTCATGCAGGCCAGCTCGCATCTTTTATTAGTCCCTTGCCTCATTCACTTGAAAATAAAACTTGCAACATTTAGAGCTAGATGATTTTTGTTAAATTACAGAATGAAAATACTTCAGATTGATCCCTTAGTTTAGGATGTTGTTTAAATGTGATGTCATGCATTCCTGCCTTACATATTCCTTATGGAGTATGAGGGTCAGTCACAGTTTACTAGGAAATACGCCAGTCACAGTTTGATTTACACCACAACGGTCTAGTAACAGTTCATGATTTGGTGAAATTCTACACTTGAAAGCCTTTATAGCATTTATGAATAATAGTTTGTGTGTGTGTGTGTGTATTTATATTACCTCATCATGGCTGGGTGGGCCACATTTCTGAACACCCACATTATTGATGTGTAAGTGTAGCCTTGTATGACTTTCAGAATTGGTAAGTAAGTAGATTTCTTCAAGAATTTTGAACCAAACTATTTAAAACAGATTAAAACGTTTTGTTGGAGGGAGTTCTGCACATGCAGTTAACTTGTCTCTAAAGATACTGTATGGTTAAATTTGATTATTGGTATTAAGACCCTTTTAAAAACCCTAATTGACTAGTTAAGTCTTCTCACAGTCACTCAAAAAGTATCGGGGGAAAATATTCTGGAATAAGTCTTTAATCATAGTAAAGTTATTGAATCTTATTGAAAGTGTTATCTAAGTGTTATCACTCTGCTATAAAATAAGTTATATCTGTCAGATAGTCCGTTGCTCTTGTTTGGTATAAAACGAGCTTCTCAATGATGAAACAATGTACCATTTGTGAGCAAGTTGCTCTTTTGAGTCAGTTCTTTTCAATGAATTCGTCAGACTTATTCACAAACCGGTCTAAATGATTCATTAACGAATCTTTCTCAATATAAAAGATTTTGTAGAAAGCCTTTATTCAAGCAGTAATCACAAATGACTGGACATTTGATGGAAATAGCATGGGAATTAAATGGTCAGATTGTAGCGGCTCATATCAGCAATGCAATCCTTTATGCTAATATTTTCATTTGACTGAACGACACAAGTTGTAAACCACCACAGTGTCAGTAGAGATGGTCACTGGTCCACGAAAACACTGACTGATCTGCATCATTACCTTGTGAGTGCTCACTCTGAGATTGGGCACTCTTACCATTGCGTTATTAAAAGTCATTATTGTCTTTTACTGATCAGCTCCACTTGACCTCTGTAACTACTGGATAAAGGGGGAACCGGATGGGGGTCTGTCTACTAAACCAACTAGTGTTCACAGAGGGTCATCGTAATCGGAGAGTTATGTCACTCATATCCTATCAGGCCCTCATCCGTTGTCTCCAGGGTCCTGCAGGGGGGGATCAGGACTGTTAGTCTGATGCTGTTAATTACTGCTCCTTAATTATTTCGCTTCTCAAAGAAGCCCTGAGGGATATGGGCCGTAAAAACTGTAACACTGATGGAATCATTCAGGCTGTCCAAGGTCATTTGTTTTAAGGACAGCTGTAAAATACAGCATACTTTCTTTTGTAATATGAATGTGTTATTGATCAATGTATAGCTCGAAACATTAAAAGAAAAACTGTCAAGTTGTTACTGTTAAATACATGTAGCCTTGGTGAGCAAGATAAGTAGTACTACTTATTGATATATTTCCTAGAAAAATCAATAAATAAATACACTAAAAGAATTAAGAATTATTGCAAGTATACTTTAGGTACACTTTAAATAATATTTAAACAATAAACAAGATCATACAGTCCTCACCAATAGTGACATTAAAACATATTTTAATATTAAGAATGATGTATTGTGCACAAATAGTACTGTTTAATTACAATTTTTTAGGCGATAGTTTAGTAATTATATGAAAAGATTTATGCTACACTTTTAAATATGTAGTATTTAATGAAAAGTACGTGTGGAAAACCAGTTATGGCTCTTCTAATTCAAATCAAACACTCCTTTACAAATCAAGATAGACTGAATATCTCCAAAATGCTAAAAAAAAGAAAACAAATATATAAAATATCAATCTGATTTAAAAAGATTGAACATTATGTCATAATTTCCTCCTGTTGTTCCAGACCTGTGTACTGTAAGTTTCTTTCTCATCATTTTTGAATATATTTTGAAGAATGCTGGTAATCAACCGGTTGTTAACTTAACATAGTCAACTGGGGACCAGTAACTCTTTGGTTCTTCAAAATATCTTTCCTCTTTTGAAAGAAACCTATACAGGTTTGGAATAACATCAGGGTGAGTAAATGATGACATAATTTTCATGTTTAAACTATTCCTTTAAAAGAGCATTTCATACAGGGAATGAAGACTCCGTTTAGCACTTTGCTTTCCTAACATCATGTCTGCTTTAAGTCTCAGTGTGATTAAAGCACTCAATTATATTTGAACAGTCATTTTCGGAGTGCTTAAAGCAGATGTAGAAGATGCATTTTTGGAGTTCTTTGTTCTACTTCAGCTGCCTTGTCTGTTTCTGACAGATGCATAGGTTGACAGAACAAAATTAAATTGGACTGAATTAGGCTCAAATGAAGATGAAGCAGACTCCTTTGTGAGGATAACAGAGCTTGTCTGTTTGTGTTCCTTTGAAAAGTCTGGCCACGCTTAGTTGAGCTACCAAACCGAGCCTTCAGTGACAGATTCACTGGGAAGAATAATCTGATGGAATCTTGACAACTGAACATCTCTCACTCTGGTAATGCACTCAGACTGTTAAGGTAATGTTGAAGTGCTCACATTAGACTTTTCTATCAGTAGATATGGTCGGTGTATTCCCTCGGCTGAACCTGAGACCAGTGTGTTCACGATTTAAAATATGGAGAAAAGATATCCCATAGAGACCACAAGCCCAAGAGGACACAATAACACTCATTTATCACTTGCTTGAGTTTCATGGGGGTGTGATTTTTATCATACATTTCTTTTTTTTCTCCACCACTAAATAAACTTTGGAAGAAGATGAAATATACAGTCAGTTGAGGAGAATCTCGCTCGCTTGAAAGGATTCCCACAGTCATGGAAACCTGGGAAAGTGTTTTGCACATTCTAGCAAAGCTTTTTAAATATTTCAAAAGCTAGATAATGTTTTTGACAACGGCCACATTAAAATGTCAGGGTGTTGTTTTTTTAGATAGCATTTGATCAAAAATATAGTAAAAACAAGTATTATTACAATTGAAAATATTTTTTTATATATTGAGTGTAATTTATTTCTGTGATGCAAAGCCATTACATTTGTTTGATCAAAATACAGGGAAAAAGTAATATTATGAAATATTTTTACCATTTAAAATAATTCTATTTTAATATACTTTAACATTTTATTTATTTCTGTGATGCAAAGCTGATTTTCCATCAGTCATTACTCCAGTCTAAAGTGTCACATGATCCTTCAGAAATTTTTCTTATATCCTGATTTATTAACGTCGGCAAAATTGTGATGGCAAATATTTTTATTTTTATTTTTTATATAGGCTATA
>JAUCNO010000795.1:10422210-10436350 GCA_032353835.1 Enteromius viviparus | reverse complement strand
CCACAGCTTTCGCTTACGCTTCGAAAATTTTCGTTTGCTGTTTTGGCACAAACCTCTCGTGGGGGCGGGCTTAACAGTGATCTACTCTGATTTGCTGATTCGTCTATGTGTGGGAAACACTGGTATGTAGTGGATCCACCAAAATAAATTGAGAAGTTATCAAGCAGACAGTCTACTAATGCTCTAATGACTGTTAGTTGACATGTAGTTGCAAAGTTACTTACTGTTAGTAGATTGTGTAAAGTGGGCCATCGAAATAAAATACCTATTTTTTTTTTATTTAAATTTCAGTCACAATCTCACAACCCCCTTATCATATGATCGGAACCCCTTTAAAAAAACTTATAGCGTAGCTTTTCAGGGTTTTTTAGTTTTCTAGAGTTTCTTTCCTCTCCTTTCATGTACACATGTTAGGAAAGAGACAAGTAATTAAACACTTGAGGTTGAGTGTCCCCACAAATAACATCACAGCTGTGACAGTCATGATGTTATTTGTGATTACCCTACAGTTCAGTCGATGATCTACAGCAATTATGCAAAGTAAAACGAATCAGAAATAAACGGTTTAGTATCTGCAATCCTTTCAGTATATCAAGCACACTGAATGTCTTATGCATACTCATAATAATAACTATATGCATAATTAGACATTCACTTTGAAGATCCTTATACAGCCAGAAACATGCATGTGTAGGTTAACACAATAACATCGCAGATAACCAAACTTTTCTCTAAAAGTGTCCATCTCTGTACCTGTTAGCAGCCAAACAATTGCTCATAAAAATGCCTCCCTGGTGTTGGTATTTTGATAGGATTCATGATTTGTATATGTACTGAAATCGTCTCTCTCTGCAGGAGAAACGGATAGCATCTCTGGACGCGGCTAACGCGAGGCTAATGAGCGCCCTGTCACAGCTGAAGGAGCGCTACAGCATGCAGACGCGGAACGGCATCTCTCCCACCAACCCCACCAAGCTGCAGATAACAGAGAACGGGGAGTTTCGCAACAGCTCTAACTGCTGAACGAAAACCTCCGGATACACAGATAGAGACGGAATGAAGACAGAGGACACGAGCAAGTGTGCAGATATTCTGTAAGTGAACACTGAGAGAACCGCTGCAGGTGAGGATACTGAACATTGACCTGTGACGGTCTGAAAAGCGATTGTATGAAAACGTGGAGCAAGATCCACTTTAAACATCCACCGCTGAGACTACTGTTCAAGTACTTCACATTAGGACACACCACTAGACAAGCATTCGTGTTTCACAACAACTAACTGTAAAATAAGAGAAAAAAAGACACGGAAGACGTTATACAGATACTAGGACCTTCTAGCCTGCAAAAAAGTCATTTCACTTGCTTTAAAAATAGGTGTTCTTCATTCAGCCTTTGAAAAAAAACTAGATTTTGTCATATTAATTTATAACGGTCTCTACTTTAATATGAAATGACTGAAACTACAGAACGAGCAACTCTTTGTGGAGAAATTAGCGCTCTGCTCCATATCTCTCTCTTCCTGTTTATGTTCTCCCTACATAGTGCACTTTGTCTCCATCATGAGAAGCCTTAAAATGTTGAATCTGAAATATCCCTCCTCATTTTTAGTTTATTTTTACAGATCAGATGAATATCTATGATAGATAGAAAAAAAAGTATATATTTTACATTCTCCTTCCACCGTTTTTTTCTTTCTTTTTTTTTTCTCTCAGATAATGCCAAGATTCTGAATTAGCACAGACTGCTCAGGCAGAGCAGAGCGAATGTTTTAGACACTAAACCGGACTGAAATGATTTTAGTTTGAAGTTTTGAAAATTGCCTTGTGTAGCTCATGATTTTTTTCTACATTGTTTGGGGGAGTTGCTTTTTTGTGTGTGTGTGCATATTTTCTTCAATCGTTTTTCTTCTTCATTCAAGTTTTTTTAAGCCTTTTTTTAAGTCATTTGTACAAGTGTGTTTATTTTTATATGTGTTGCCTCATCGGTCCAAATTGCTGCACACTTTACATTTCAGAGTTTGTATATTTTTGTATTTAATAACGTATGTGATGAGGACTCTTCTGCATTTATCATGTTCGGCACTGAGGTGCAGCGTGGAGCTGCTGTTTTCTTTTAACTCATTGGTCTTTGAGGAAGTGAGACGCACGTCTTTATTTTGATGCAAAGAGATACGTTATAAGACAGCCTGCCATGGGACGTGTAACATAGAGATGTTATTTTTAAAGGGAATCCTCTCTGTATATAGGCTATGTGATGGGAGAATTATGTGAATAAGTTAATATTATATATATATATAAAGAAAGGTTCACAGGAACTGCAAAGCTGATGACGCCTGAAATATTGTATCAGATCGAGATGCAGCAATCTAACAAGCACACACCACATTTCTCGCCCCAGCTCCTCGAATGCTTTGAAGACTATGCACTTTTCTCTTCGCCATGTCCACTTGGGTTTACTTCACTCTACAGACAGGTAGCAAACTCAAGGTGCTCATTATTATTATCAAGCCAGGGATGCTTTAAGTTGTCATTCAGTTTAATTTGTAGCATTATCATTTGTGCAGCTGTAGCCATATGCTACAAACAAAGGTGCACATGCAACGTAAATGTCATGATGACCATGACCATGTTACATACCGCTTCCAAACACGTTCATATGATGCCCTGGTAAAGTCATTTTGCATGTACTAAATGTTTCAGCGCTGTCTGCATAAGACTGGTGTCTAGAGTTACTTCAAATTCATTTGATCAACTTTTAAACTTGGCTTGGGGATCAAAAGTGAACCAATATTTATTGTCCACAAGTTTTCTCTAATAGACGTGGATGTCAGCTTCTCTGTTTGTTCATGTTCTGTTTTTAATGAGGTCTGAGGTTTTGCAGAGTCATTATGTCTATTTTCATCCACGTGAGAAGCTACTAGGGAGTAAAAAAAACTAAACAAAAAAACACCTGAAAAGTAATAGTAGTTTAGAACAGTGTGTTGAATGAAAAAGACTTTTGCTGTCGTCTCGGTTCTTTTCATCTGATGTGTCTTTATCTGGCTTCATTTCAGTTCGCAAAGTTTAGGAAACTTTTGCAAGTAAATCTATTTGCCATCTTTTTTTTCTTCTCCGAGCAGTCAATGTGAAATAGTAGCTATGTGAAATAAATAATATAAAGATATACAAATATATAACTGAATACCTACAATATGTTGTATGTTTTATAATCCTTGTAGAAAAGAATTTTGTAAGTATGTTTAAAGTAAAGTATTGGCTGGACTCTTGCCTTGTTTTAGGACAATGACAGGAACAATAATGTACAGAGAAATTTGTCCATGTTAAGAACTATACAATTGTGGCTGTGCAATTTATGTACATTTGCAACTAGAATAATTAAAGTTTTATTTAGTTATTTTATATGCCTGCATTTTCGTCTTCATTACTGAATCAATTGTGATGTGAGAGGTCAAGATCAACCAAAAGTGCTTGGATATATATATATACACACACACACACACACACACACACACACACAAAATGGTTTTTGTGATTTATGGGGACTCTCCATAGGCGTAATGGTGTTTCTACTGTACAGACTGTATGTGGTTTTGCCCTACACTGACCCTACCCCTTACAGGAAACTGTGTGCATTTTTAGATTAAAAAAAAAATACACTATTTAGTATGTTTTTTAAGCCTTTTGAATTACGGGGGCACTGAAAATGTCCTCATACAACACCTACATATTGCAATACCTGTGTCATACCCATGTCATTATACAAATTTGTGTCCTCATAAACCACATAAACCCGCACACACACACATATTGTTAATAATGTTTCGTAAGCACCACATTAGCATATAAGTATGATTTACTTTGCTGTCACAGTAATACATTACAGTATCAAATATTTTAAAAAGGGTGTTTAAATTGTTATACTATTTGTTTTTTGGTATTTTTGGCCAAATTAATGTAGCCTTGCTAGTATTGGAGTTTGTGTGTGTGTGCGTGTAACTGACAGTAAAAACATACAATGTAATATTTTAAATGCAATTTTTATTCAACATGTCCATAAAAAGTGCATCTCAGTCAAGCCTAATTTGATATGTCGATGCCTGCGGTGCAATGTGATATTAAATGAGGGTTAAATGGTCTGTGTAAATATGTTCTAATATTTGTGAGATGTCCACTTGCATTAAACCACAGCAAACTCTTTTTTTTTTTCTCCTTCTGTCATAATTTCAACTCACAGCTATAGCGAATGACTGGGTTAAGTGAAAAACAATAAATAATACATCTCTTCTGATATAAATAATACACAACTTGGTAAACTTCGAGTGCACTTGGTGCCATGTCCTGGTGTGAACACCATTTTTACTAACAAAAGGCCACCATGTTGTTCTGCCTAGTCAGTTAAAGGTGGCCATTTGAAATAATTAGCTGCTTTTCTGAAGTGGTGTTATGACATCTCGTCCCTTTAAGAAACACTGAGTCCTGTGATATGTATCCCTGCAGTGATTTATTCACACGAATCCTACCCACATTACCTGAAGGTAAGCCATCTGCACGTTTAGCCCTGAAACAAGTGCACAAATCAGTGTACAAATATTCTGTTACATTTGCCTGTTTAGAGTGGTGAAGGATATCTTCATCTGAGCTTAGTATAACCAATTCAGCTTGAACTATTGCACAGAGCTAAAAGTTATTGATTTAAGTTCGGTTTATTATTCTACCTTCTTTCTTTCTGTTTTTGTTCAGAAACACATTGCTTAGACCTCTGGAAGTTCCTCAGAAGACGCGTAGGTGTGAGATTGTCAGTTTTCTGTGTTTGCTTTAGCTGAGAGTTGCAGCGGCCGATGGCGTCGTCGTGTCAGTGCAGGGGAGCTGAACGTTGTTGGCGCTGATGATTGAGAAGACGAGGGGTTTGTGTGCGATCGGTGTGGCCGTGGCTTCTCGCTGTGGCTTTGGCCCTCAAGGGCCCCTTCACAAATCTCCAGCAGCAAGAGCACCTGCTCCCGCAGCAGTAAAGCCTTGAACCTGCGTGCTGCCAAGTAAAAGAAGGCCTCGATAAATGCCTGAAGACACATTCCTGAAAAAGAGAGATAGCTTTGCTTTACTTGATGCTTGAAAAGAACCAATAACTGTCTTAAAATAGACAATTGTGTTTATTGTCCTAATTTACTTTTTTGGGAGATTTGAGTTTAAAGCAGCACAATTTATAAAGCCATTTTATTTCGGTTTTTGGGATTATTTAAACACTGGAGATAATTTTTTTTCCATGCAAGTTAATAAAACTTTACAGAAGTAAAATGGAAGTGTCGACAGGTCTTTTCTTTCATGTTTTGACATGAAATCGAGTGTAATGGATTAGCAATAGGGCTGTGCAATATGGACAAAATAATCATATTGCGATTTTTTAACTATTATTGCGATTGCGGCAACTGATTTTGCTTTTTCAAACACGCTTCATACATCCATTCTAAATGTATTCAGTGCATAAGAAGTGCATAACAAAACATTTCACAATGAATGAAATAACATTTACTGACAATGTGCGCATGAATCATATCTGTGCACATGTGATAGGTAATTGCGTCGGTAATTCCTTTGTGCCGTTTCTGAATAAAGATTTGTGAATAAAAATCTAAATAAATTAATAGATAAAATTGCAGCCTTATGCGATTTAGAAATTGCATGTGTGATTTTTTTCCGATTGCGATTAATTGCACAGCCCTAATTAGCAACAATAAAAAGTAGAGCAAGAACTTCATTTATTCATCAGTTGTTGATTGGATTTGGAGATGTTGGCGTTGCACTCGAAAATGAGATGAATGAGAGCATGCATCGAGGAGTTTAAGCAGACACAATAGTTAAAGAAGGATTGAAGTCGTTTCATTCAGCTATGACATTTTGAGGGAGAATTATGTAATCAAAACTGGGGGGAAAAATATGTAATTTACATGCAGTGCTTTAAGTAAGGAGTTTGGAAAGACACAACATATCTTCATATAAACACAAAGTACGAGTAATAGTCATTCCATACAAACCAAACAAGACAATACATGCAGTTGTAATTTAAACAGTTTACCGAAAGATTTGAATAAACGCTATAACTGACATTATTTCTGAGCTGAAAGCAGCTTTTATCAGAAGTGTACATACAGTATGGCAGATTTCCCTTCTGCTTGTTTATTTATTAACAGGGCTTCATCTGTGTATTATTTAGGGCAGTCGTATCTCTGCGCTGATGAAAACTTAATTACAGTATATTTATGTTCCTGCTAAAATCTTCATCTGCGAGCTCCGATCATCAGCAGCAAATTTCTCAAGGTCACATCCGAGCCGAGGGAGAGGAATTCACATGGCCTCTTTCTAAAGTGAAAACTTTGTACTTTCTAAACATGGTGAAATTCTCTCTGCACATTCCGACGAGAAGGCACTTGCACTGATATTAAGGGACCCTGGGACCCTCAGGGGGTTGGAGCCTGAAAGTGGATGCAGATCACTTGTCTGACTATATATACCGCGCGTTAATGAGCCCTCGCTGAGGACAATATGGGGCCAGGAAAATCATCTCGACGGCCTGCTGTGCTGGTCAGAAATATGTGTACATTGAGAATAGATGGCCACAATTAATAGGCAACGCTGTTCTCCAGAAGGAGAAAATGGGTTTCATTAAGCAGAGTAATGAGGAGCGCTAAAAGATGTGAAATGAAGCAGACTGAACTCTGGGATGGACAGGAGGGTTAAGATTCTTACAGAATATCAAGTCAGCATTACTCAAAAGTAAATGTATTACTATTAATGAAGATCATGGCAGCGCTATCGCTCCTCTTCCTCCTCAGGGATAAACAATCCGATCCCCTTTTCTTAAATAGCCACTTCTATTATTTATAAATATCAACCTTATCCAGCAGTTATTACTTTCCTTACGCCACACAGTCTGGCTTGTGTGTGTGTGTGTGTGTGTGTTGATTCCCAACTGCAAGGCGCTAATGACCAAATTCAGTGCAACCTTCCGAAACGTTCCAGAATTCAGCTCACATCATTCCACTCTGGCCATTTAGGAGCACAGAGACTCGAGTATATATTCATTCATTCTCTCTTCTGATTAGGAGAAGCAAGGCCTGGCATGCATTATTCATTTCATATGTTCTTCCAAGAAAACGATGCTAGCATGACCCAACCTAATGCACCATCACAAAGAATATTACCAGTGCTCATTTAAAAGCATAAATGACTTGTGGGCACATTAGCTTTGAGACACACACACACTCAAAATGTTCCCATTTACCAAAGTATCTTTTCAAAGTGAAAGCAGAAAATAAATAAAAATTAAAATATAAAAGATTGAAGCAGAACTTGAAAATTTGGTTATGTGGCATTAGTTGATTGGCCATCTATTTTTGCGATTTCCAAGTACTGAAGAAGTGAATTTATTTGTCAATTATCTCCCCTGACGATCTCATTAATGAGGAAATGCGCTATGATAAATAGTGGGCGAATGTGTCTTTTATCTGAGACTGTTTAACAGCTTTTTGATTGTGTGTTGGCCTCGGGAGTGAAGATGTGCTGTAAATTGCATCATGATTGGTGGGGCCGCTTGCCTGCCTCTCTGGAGTCGGGGAGCATTCCAGCCCAGCGACGTGTGATGTCGATGTACAGGATGTCCACTGAAGCCATCGAGAAGCTGCTGTTACTCAGCTTGCAGTTCCTAAAGGAGATGCTCAATTAACGTGGTACGTAATGAATGTTGCCTTATTCAGAATCTCATTCCGTTAAATCTAGCAATAACGATATATGTAAATGAAATCTGAGCCAGTGAAATGGTTGTTACATTTACAGATGTTGCTTTTAACGTTTACATTTTACCCGCATGATCTTGGCTTTGGCTAATGCCACGCTCTCTCAGTTGAGCTACAGGAACTAATGACTTGCCTGATGAAGGTGCGGAAGCTGGTTGGACCGAGTCTCATGGTTCCTTTGACACCAAGAAAGCGCAGGAAAATGGCAGCGATGCGTTCCACGACCCGCAAGTAATTAAACTGCTTGGTGTATTTAGGGAAGACTTGCTTTAAACACAAAGATGGAAGGGAATCCACCAAGACTTCTTTCTCATCATTTCCTGTCTCCACATCAATAGCTTCTTGTGGTGAACCGCCCCCTGTACTTGACCTGTTGACACAGTAAAGTTAACCTCAACGCACGTTATTTTATTCTTATTTTTTATATATTTATATAATTATGCCTTTTTTTTCCCCAATGGCACCTACATCATTTTTTTTTTTTTTACATCAGAAAAATTGTTAAAGTGCCTATATTATGGGTTTTTGAAAATTACCTTTCATGCAGTGTGTAACAGCTGTAAGTGAATGAAAACATCCTACAAATGTTTTAAATCCGAAAGTGTGTAATTGTCTCTTAAAAGAGTCAACTCTGAATCATTGAAATGAGTCCGTTTTAAAACTAATCCTTTCATCTAACATTAGCATATTGCCCAGCCAGTAGTTGGTCTTTTTGCATTGGTCTGAATGAAAATGCAGATTCATTCTTTGCCACTAGATGCCGCTTTTGGAGCAGCAAAAATTGCGGTTTTCGTGGTAACGGTGTACACAAAGCTACATTGTGCTCTCGAAAACCACTTTATCAGGCATTACAGGCGTGATGAAATAAAAGTGAGACCAATTAAACCATAAAAGTGACAATAAAAGGTGCTTTTTGACCTTGCATGCAACTTGCAATCTGTTGTTGGGGACTCCCAAAACTAAAACACGAACATTTCATTGGTTTCATTAAAGTGGGGGCACTTTAAACTATTTTTTTTTAAACTATTTAAAAAAACAAATGGTTAAGTTAACTTGTTTAACATTTAACAACTTCATAAACTAACCAGGTGTCTTTTGTGATCAAAATGTTTTCTACTAACTTACCTTTTCCTTTTCTCATTCTTTTAAAGATTCTTTCTCTGTTATTTTATAGTTTCTCAAATTTAATACAGTAGATGAGTAAAAAAATATCAGTCACTTAAAAAACATGGCTAAACAAGAACAAACAAAAAAAACACTCAGATCATTTGAAAACCTTGCGGATTGATTTTGTGCTAACGCTTAAAAGTAAATCTGTCAATGAAGGACTTAAAACCAAGGGACTGCAAACCAGCAGAATTCCTCAGTGAATAAAATCACAAACCACAAGCCTTACCATTTTCTCTCATTAAATCCGTCTTTCTCTTTCACTTACCCAAGGACAACATAATGAAAAACAATTATTTAACAATCACAAAACCAACTGAGCGAACTGCAATCCTCTCATACGAGCTCTGAGTCCAGATGGCCGAGGAGCCAAAGCAGTTTGATGCATTTGAGCAGAGATGTAAGTATCCCTGCACTTTTAGTCCAAGTAGATGCACTTCATGGCTTCTGACCTAAAGGTTGTGGCTTGAGAATTACAGGGTAAAAGTACTAACGACAGAGTTAAGGCTTAACACACGACTTAATGGGTTTACCCAAAGACACACACAACCTCTAGCATGACTTAAAGATGCCATGCAATTTTGTTCACCAAGCTTACATACTTCCAGAAAAGATGATTGCGGGAACTGAGTTTAGCTTTTACTGAACCTGGAATATAACTTTAAGATATCACACCTGTCACTGTGACTGCCAGAGGCTCTGTAAACCGCCAGAAATTATCAAGGGAGCGGCTTAATATTAATATAATCGAACAACGTACTGTATGTCTAACATATTCATAACATCACCATCAAATTGCCTCAGGGTCAACTCGGCTAATTTCCTACAGAAGCCTTTGGAAACATACAAGATAACCCGGTCCAACAAGACACGTGATGGACGGCACTAGAGGAACAGCACGTGGAGAGCCCTGCGAGGAATAGGCTGTCATTATACAACACTAGTGAAGACGTTTGGCTTCATGAAGCCTTAGAGACTTTGTACTTGTCAGAATTAGCTGTGACAATCGTACTCAAAAAGCATCAAAGGGCTAAAGTCAGAAGATGAAAGAGATCGTGCTATTAAATTATTTTATTAATTCAATCTTTTGTGCTAACACGAGCTTACGTTTGCTCGACCATAAGAGATAGTTCTACAGGAGACTGTTTGCGTAATTTTTTTTTTTTTGTATTATAATTTATGGTTTCAAACCCCTTACATGTTTTGCTTAAAAAAGGGGCTGAATATTTAAGACAAAAAAATTGGTTTTGGAAACAACACAAAAGCACGATTAACTTTTTTATTTCTCAAAACACCACAAACCAGACAACTGTGCTAGATCATAAAAATGCACATCTAAAGGCTAAATTAGCAGATATTAAAGAAAAAAATGTGCACACTGAGTCTTTCCAGCACTAAGCGCACATGCACGTCTCAATTAAACTCTGAGCTGACTCTACACTTTCCAAAAAAAACAAAGGCTGTCTGGCTTTTATTTCCCCCAGGCCTAGACACTGAAGTGTGTCTGTGTACAATGAGCTCCAATAAAAGCTGACACACAAACTTGCTCATGGGGCATGAGACCGTCCGGCTATCCATGACTGAGAGAGACAGAGGAAGATTGGCCATACAAGTGTGAAATTCCATCACAGGATTTCCTGAATTTATTTTTTCTATCTGAAAGGCTTATGGCTGCAGCTCAGAAGACCATTATTTTGAGCTCCACATAGCTGAAGAGAGAATGACAACATGGGCAAGCGCACACAACACAAACTGCACCATCATCTGTCCTGCAAGCCTTAAAGATTATGACTCACGTTACGTGTTGTTTCTTCTGAGCGGGGTCCATGAGCCGCAGTGTGTCTCTGATCACACCCACCTTCACCTCTTCATCTACGGGACTCGGTACATATTCAAACACACCAGGAGACACCTGCAACATATGGCGTCATGTTAATATCCCTGTTAGTCTGTAAACACAAGTATTATCATGGTCTGTTTAGAGTCAGTAAGACCAAATGTTATTGTTTCTGAAAGAAGTTTCTTAAACACAACAAGGCTGTATTTATTAGAGCAAAAATGGTTTCAAATGTTTTGAAATATTGCTACAATTAAAAATTTGTACAGTTTAAAAATACATTTATATTTTTACATTAAACGTTCCCTCTTGGTGGAATGATCTGCCCAAGCCCTTAACCATCTCTTCCATCTTTATTTGACACTTCAAATCTAGCACTCACTTTTGCTGCTTTTTAAAACTTATTCTGGAAACCATGACTTTTTTTCCAAGATTCTTTTCAATTTACAGAAATGTAAAAATATACATATAAATACATGTGGAAATTTTCTTAATATATACTGTACGTGTTTGTATTTATATATTATAAATATACACAGTGCACAAATTGCATATATATTATATATATGAATAAACCATTTTGACGTGCATTTTAAGGTGGTTTAGAAGCTTTGCACTAATAGAACATGTGCACCCTCACCTCCTGTTCATGTTCAATCCTCATGCTTGGATTGGCATTGACCTCTAATAAAACAGGCTTCAAGTTTTTCATCAGCAGGATATCAAAGCCCAGAATCTAAAATTGGGACACATCATCTTTTGTTATTTACTATCTATTGATTTAAAAAAGCAGTGAAATACAGAGAATTAGGAATCGCCTGGTGAAGGACAAACACAGTTAACAGCATATGTGCTCTTTTTTCTCATTTTAACTTAAAAACGCAAAACATGTCACTTACATAAAAGAATTCATTGCAAATGTACCTGAAAACATGTTGGTCCTGGTTTTCCAGGTGGTATATCTGCCTGATAATACACCTTCAGTTCAGGCACAAGTGCAATTACTGTCTTGATAACCAAAGCGATAATGTCTGACCAGACCTTCTTGATGTCCACTCCTTTAGATGCCAGGCGATAGAGAACGCTAGAGAATGTGCGTTTACTGCCTGTGCTGCAGCTGTCGGAGTGAACAAAGTTCCCGCTGTGCACATTAAGGGAATAGTTGGTGAGGTGCATAAAAACATGACTGAGGTTCTTCTGGCTGGGTTCTTGATAGGGTTCTGTGCAGAACCTGGACAGACCCTCTTTAGCGATGTAGATCTCTAGAGGCTCCAATGAGCGGACCAGAACATACAGGCGGATATCAAACTTCAGTTTATCGATGAGCAGGGGTTTCTGGATGTATTCTTGAACAACTGCTTGTTTGATCTGAGAACCTGAGATGACCCGAAGGTCAGCAGGGTCACGGATGAGGTAGATGCCATCGCCCTGGGATCCGCTGTCCGGTTTGACGATAAAAGTGGGTTTGAGGGTTAAATCATTATCTTTCAGGAGACGAATCTTTAAAAAAAAATAAAGAAGATGAAAGGGGTATGTAAACAGTGACATTTTTCTAATATGCTAGGAAAAGTACTTAAAGAGGCCATTCCTTGATAGAAATAATTCTTTCAAATCTGAATTACATTTCAGTGACACAATGCTTCTATTCTAAATGCTGCCCTAAATGATAATCAACCAAAAGATTGATTTTAAATTCATTTCATTTCATTTAATTTAAAATGCATACTACCATTAAAATGAATGTGAATTAAGAGTTCAATATTTAAATACATATTAATACATCAAGAAGTTTAATGTTTAAGTACCCTGCACTTTATTATGATTATTATCACATTATTATGATAATAATAATAATGTAAAAAATAATACATAAAGACAAATTAAGATTATAAAGTACACAAGGTTTACGTAAGATTATAAATAACACAAGGCTGACCTAATGCTTAATTACAAAAAATCTAAAAGTCTAAAAGGCAGTGAGTGCTGGTGACTATACACTAATGGTTATTAGGGTTGGTAAACAAAGAAAGATATTTCCAATTTGCACAATGGATTTTTCAGCCTGCATGCATGTTTTCTCCACTTTGCTCTTTCACAGATCTCTGCTGCCCCCTGCAGCTTCTCCAATCGAAAATAAAAAGTTAGTCGAACAGAAGCCAACTCAAATCATCCTCAGAGGTTCATGCACATGTTTAAATAAGTATTAAATACATTTAAAAAATAAGAAAGAAAAAGAAAAAAAAAAAAACTAACAAATTGTTTAAAAATGGACAGCGTAAAATAAAATTCCATGTAATCAGTCCATCTGAACAAATAAAGCACAAAGATACAGTAAATGTAATGTGTGGAAGTAGACTGAAGATGTAAATCCAGTTGCTGCAGAATCTTGTATAAAAAAAAAAAACTTGTCATTTACAATTAGTTGCTGCTGTCCACTAAACTGCTTAACCTGGCTTTACTGTGCTTCTGTCCTGACCGATTAATACTACAGCAATCTACCTGAAGATACACCACTGAGAGAAGCACTGACAGTTTGTCTAGCTTCTGTAAATGTTCTCTTTGCGATTTCATAGACATTAATACTGTGCCCTAAGTATTCAATCCTCTCCATCTTCTGAAGTGTTTCTCTCTGAAGTGTACCTGTGTGGAGAAGAGTTGGTATTCCTCAGGCAGTATCCAGGAGCGTGGGTAAAAGTTGTACTCCTCCGGGAACAGCTCCTGCATGGTACGCACGGCACGACTCAGGTTTATCTTCCGCAGCATCTCTATCATTCCTGCTGACCGACAGGATAGTTGATGAGAAAACAGTGTAGTCAAAAAGAAATAGCACAGAAGCCAGAGAAGGGCTGCAGTTCCCAATCAGTCTATGGCCCTACAGGGACGTTATGACACATTTTAGAGCCCTATTTCCCAGAAGTTTCATTAAATCACTTGATCATTTGATTTCAACGGCTCCATAGCGCGAACACAGCTTGGAAAGGCTGTCTGTGTGAAAGCAACTGTCAATACAGCTATGAAAACAGCCCCATTCTATCCAACCCATGAGTCAGCAGCTCTTGAGGCTCCTTTAGGACTCCACTGCTGAAAAACATTTCAGTGAAAAATACTCACCGTACTGTTTGACTGATAACCGTCCTCTTAAAGCAAGTACAGAATGTAGCCTAAACTAAAGGTCAATGCACACTCAGTCTGAAATTGAACATCCTTTTCTATTAAAATGCTTGTTACAGATTTAAAAGTACAGAAAATCAAACCTGATCCGATTTCTTTTATGTGTGTATATACAGTATCTCACAAAAGTGAGTACACCCCTCACATTTTTGTAAATATTTTATTATATCTTTTCAAG
>JAUCNO010000795.1:10407315-10417792 GCA_032353835.1 Enteromius viviparus | reverse complement strand
GTTGGCCCTTGAAAAGATATAATAAAATATGTACAACACTGTGAGGGGTGGACTCACTCTTGTGAGAGACTGTATATATATATATATATATAAACACACATTTTTTTGGAATAGGATACAGTGTGTTACCATGTCAAAATCAGAGGGATGTCTTCAACCACACAAACAGGTCTATTTATTCAATTTTGTGATCCACTGATTTGTTTGTTTGTTATAGTTTGTCTGACTGAAAAAAAAAAAAAAAAAGGAAAAAACATTTATTATAAATTATTTTTCAGCTCTATCCCCCTTTAACACTTTAAAGAATTTGTTTAATGTTACATTATAATGTTACATGTAAATCTCCGGCTTGCCGGTTCAATTGACCAAATCTATTATTTAGATATTTATTGTTAAAAGGCTTTCCATGATGGTATATTTTTCACATACAAGAAGCGCATTCAACACAAATGTGCATGCAGTTGCCATGGTGAGAAACAGCATAACACCTGCTTTTTTTGGTAAATGAAGATATGTCAGATCTGAAGCTATTAATAAACACTGAAAATTAAATTATGGGTGAATCAGCAACAATGTGGATTATATTTTTTAGCATTATGTTTCAGATCAAGCTATTTACTAAAGGGAAAACCAGATTGACCAGTTTAAATTCAAATATCGTAGTAGTTTGAAAAATAGGATTACAAAATTAACTTTAATGACAGATCCCACTGTCTTTTAAATTGTGTTTTTTTTTTAATATATTGTGAATATGTCCTATTAAAATGATGAAATATGCTATTTCTACTATAGCAAGATCTCTGAAGACCTACTCTTTGTGAAGTTTACCTGGGAATTTATTGACTTGCCCAGAGATGATGTTCTCATTGTCATGAAAAGAGACGCCATGCCAGTAGATATCACAGGCTGTCCGCCTACCCATCGGAAACTGCAGGATTAAAAGAAAGAGACTTGAGGCAAAGTAAACGAGGAAAACCATCAATCATAACACAATAAACATGTCACACTTTTGACAAGGATGCAAAACATTGACTATGACTAACTGTACTAGAATAACAGCAGCTCACCTCTGCAGGACTTCAAGAATCATTTCAGTAAACAAATTCTACTCTTTCCTAGAGTAGGCATTTCACGGCTGAGACATACTTCTAGAACACTAACAGTGTCGTTTACAGAGGCAGGGTTAAGATATGTTACTACATCATTCATTTACATCTTTTGGTCCAGTTTCAGATCCATTTTTAAATCTCTGTTTATGATGACTAGGCTACAGGGTCTGAGAGTAAAGCAGGTTATCAAGGGCACTAATCTAATCAGGATGCAGGTAGTGTGCTTAGAATAGACTAATTTATGTGTCTTGAGCTGGATTTTGGTACGATCAAGTCACTGTTTAACAAGCTAATGGAGTGTGAGGAGGTGCTCCTATATTGGTCAGCTGGCACACAGAAATTTGATCAGATTAGGAGTTCACGCGGGTTTACAGGTATAGCTACAGTTGTGAATGCCATTTTTATTTTTTTTTCAAAATATTCTCACAAAGATCATAAAAGCTGTCAATGACAGCGGTTCAGCCCTTGTTATTAAAAAATAGCAAATATAAAACATACCATCATTCATAAAGGGAAACCAAAGTGTGCACGTATTCAAAAAACAGACATCACAGGCTGTAGAAGAACAATTAACAAGTGACCTTTATTCGCTCCAGTTGCTTTAATCTGAAGTGCAGCAATTTTGTGCAGCACTACTGCTCATGTGCATGAGTTGATAAATCACTGGATGAAACTGGCATAACCAAAAAATGGTTTCTGTTTATTTATTTTTTCCTCTTAAAACAATGATCTATTTATTTGCATTCTTCTAGAATTGCATTTTAGTTTAAAAAAGACTGAAGCAGGCTAAAACTAAACTAGGCAGTTCAATTAAATCTGCTAAATTTGGATAAACATTGGTATAGTCAGATTTAGTGACCAGTAATTATTGTTAGTGTACTGACTGCACTAATAGCTTTGTATAAACTTTCTAAGGCATTAGGGTTCCCCAAAAGAAATAATAATTATTCCAAACCTCTATTTATTTTGAAGATAACAAACAAAAATATATTTTGAAGAATGTTGGTAACTATAAATGTTTTGGGGACCACTCACTTCAGAAAAAAAAAATACATTCTAGAGAAGAAAGAAACAGGTTTGGAACAACATGTAATTTTTTATTTTTATGTGAACTTGGAAGAATCTTTTTATATAATAACGCAAAGTGGGTTTTATTTAGGGGTAGGGTTTTTTGTTATTGTGTGATGCTTCGGGGTTAGCATAGATGTCTTTAACATGAATAACATTTTATTGCTACAGTAGCTGTGGAGCAGGTCAGAAAACAAGGACATTCCTTTTCAATCCAATCACCTTTAGCCGTAACTGCTTAAATGAAGTTACTAGGAATTATGTAGCAGGTACAAGACACGTGAAATTGTCACGAAACACTGAAGAGAAAACTTGTGCAACAACAAATATATATATATTTTTTTAAAAAGCACTTCATTTCAAAATATTCTATGCATTTAACAAGATTTAATTTAAGATTAAAATTTCATTTTTTTCATTATAATTTGTTATACTTTAACTATCATTAACAGTGTTGCACTATTAGAAATGGCTAAATTTTACACTATTTATAAACAAAAAGGTTACATCTGTTTTCCTCTCTCTCTAGGTCCTCTCTAGGCATTTCAGAAGTTCTATATCAATTGCAGATCCACCACTAAGCTTCTCATGCCAGGGTCCAGTATCTCACTTTCAAAGAAATTAAAGTTTCAAGCAAGCATCTCAAGCAAACTTTAAAAATATGTAAATTGCCTTTTTATAGTATTTCAATGTGTTACTCACCACGGAAGCTGCCATGGTGTTACCCACCAACCAACTAATAATCTCTACCCAGGGAGGATCATTACCCCTGTCACATCATCCTGGACCCCCTTCAGATATTTCTCACATGTTACAGTCAAATGGATATGGCTGAACCCCAGTGAGGTGCATGTATGTGCTTTTGTGCTGAGTACTGTATGTGTAGCCCATGCGTGGAGAATCCATATCTAAATGTACAAATTACAACACAAGTACTTCTGCAATGCCAAGCGTCCTATTATAACACACTGTACCGTACGGGCATAGAGAGCAGTGGGAATACAGAAATGTGGGATTATCCCAGATTGAGTCTAATCATCAACCACTGTAAAGGCACAACCATATGGTCAAAGTCAGCATTCAGCTGCATTACTACCTTTTGTGTTTAATAAAATGTAAATGCAATGCACTAAGATTTAGATAAAGTCAATTTGGATAATGGCATTAGAGCTTTTTGGATCCAAATGTGTAAATGAAAAATCAAACTGTTTTAGGTATTCACAGTATTACCAGGTACTACAGATCACAGATGACCTACTGTGATAAGTCTGCCTTACATCATCCAGTTTCACAAAGACCCATCTTAGTAGCACAGAAAACTTCAGTTGAACCCAGTTAAAAAAATCCTCAATCCTTGAGGTTATTTAGAAACATAAATGCGTAGATCTAATTCTTAGTATAATATAGGCTAATCTGGAAGCGCTTTATACATGCTCATTAGGTTTAAGATCTGCTGCATGAGCTAAAGAGTCAGAATTGCCTATCAACAAGCTGGCAAACCGATGGCGGTTGTTGTCATTACCCATTCAATGTCTTAAACCACAGACGTGAACATATCGTGCCCTTGAAACAGTCTTTGGTGTAGCAGACAGGATAAAAGGTATAATGGATACGCTTAAACTTGAAACCGACCTTTAACAAGGCAGCGCTAAATTACAAAGGCTCATAATATTTCAGACGAGCAGAAGGGGGTGTAGACATTCACTCAACAGAACCATTCACTATCTCCAACCTGCCAGGTGTTGTGCACCACATGGTATAGTTTGACATCTTATTAATGTATTAATGAGAGTTTCTTTTTTTAATGCAGAGTTACTTTACATAGACAGTCAAGTGTAACCATATGCGTGTGTTTGTCACATGTGTTGAAGGAGAAGGTTAAAGACTGGCAATGGCTGTTGAAATATTAAGCCTACAAGTCAAGAGTAAGTGTTTGTTTACATACCAGAAGCCTAAAGAAAGTGCAGATAAGTCCAATAGATTTATCCATTCATTTTCAAGTAAAGGGGTGCATCGGCTTTACTGATGTACAATAGTATTCACAGATTTACTCTACACAAGAAATACACAGACAACTAAATATTGCAATTTGCAAAACAGAGTATGACTCCAAAAACACATTGTTCCTAACAGGCACACACTTGGGTTTCCATGTTTTATGGGGATATCCATATGAGTTTGAGGGGTTTTAAACTGTACATACCGTATTTTCTATAGCCGTACACTTTTACTGGGACTTTAAAGGAGTTATCCGGTGCCACATGGACTTTTACAAGCTGTTTGGACTGAAATGTGTGTTGGGAGTATGTGTACACAACCACCCTACAATGATAAAAATCCACCAGTAGTTGATCCTCCGAGAGCGCCTCGGAAAAGAGGGGCGGGGTCAGCGGAGCTCGTGAAGATTTAAAGAGTGATTTCTAAAGAGCTTTTTTTCGACAGGGTAAAATTAGCGTTCTTTGAGAAATTTTTAAACAAACTATAATACAAACTTTCCATTAAGACCCTAAAGAATCATATAAGCTAGTGGATAATTGGCCTTTAAGGATTTACTAATTTACAATACTTTTAACTACAATACCTTTCTAAGAATATCCGAACAAAAGATGGCATGCTACAGTGTGATCAGGCCTTGTAATCGGAATGACAGGCAGATAAAGTCAAAGGTTTTGTGGTGTCATAACACAGCGGCTCTCTCACCTCTTTCCACTTCAGCTGTCTGATGCTCATCTTTAGCGCCTCCAGAGATGTCTTTGCCTTAGAGGTGTCCACCGTCACAGCTTTTCTCTTTTTGGCCACTTTGCTCTCGTCTTCTTTGCCGTGATGCTCACACTTCCCATCTTTCTGTCTCTTGCATGACTCAACGTGGCCGTTTGCCGCAATTTTACCCTTTAAAAACCTTGCCGTTCCTTTAATGTGAAGGTTTGGCTCATTGCTCACACGGCTCTGTCCTTGTGAATAGTCTGACTTTAGCGGCGACTGATCCGTCAGTTGTTTGCCGTTCACCTGTCTCTCCTGACCGTCTGCTTTGCTCCTACTTTTGCTCCTACTTCTCCCGTTAATGCTACTTTTGGACAGGTCTCTGCGGGAAGTGAAGGAAACGTCAGCGGGGACTGGCGAGACCGAGGCCGGAAACAGCTGCTCCTCGTCGGCCGCGGCCTCGTTCTCGACCTCCTTCATCTGCTGGAGCTCAATCTTCACTCTTTCATAGTGATCGCTCATAGTGTTAGCTAATGGTCGGATTGTTTGTTATCTCATTTAAATTTGATGAATGTATAAGGATAATATACTAGCATAAGGTGCTAACTGGACAAACTAAAGCGCAAAAACAGAAAACCAGTCTATAAAAGCCAACTATAAAGCCTGATAAACTAGCGTGAAGACGCGCCGACTCCATGATCACAATCTGAACGTTATTAGCACTGACAGATAACACATAACTACTACGGTGTGCTGGATATTTTTGATGGTGATTTAACGGGACAGGGGACGCAAGAGCTGTCCGGTATCCTTTTAATGGGAAATTATGTTCTTAACTATCTACAAAAATACCACAAGCTGCATATGAATGTAATTGTGCCTAGTTCATCCCATTCTCTATAAAGCAAAACTCAACTAACAGCACATATCGCGGTATAAATATGTGGACGACGTGTGCAGGGCATGGCTGTGCGCATCACCGCATTTCCCCTGTCAGTTTTAAAGTGCCGGTGAGGGGCTCCGACTGCTCTCGCGCTTTTAAACGGACGCCGTTTCTCCAAATGAAAACATCGCGTGCATTTTCTTTAACGTTACCTGCTGTTTGCTAAGAAGTAGCAGAGCTAATGCAAGCGGACAGGTGAGGTGTCAGCTGATGGCCAGCGGACAGCCCTAGAAGTAAAGGTCCTGTGTGCTGTCGCTGCTGGTGTTTTGGTCCCGTTGACAACGCAACGCGGCTAACGGAAGCCGTAGAGGCACACGGTAGCAACATATTGCACTGGACTCACGCTATACGCGAAGCGAAAAATCAGTGAGCAGAATGGTTTGTGACGGTGGGCGGCTACACAACATTTTTTTTTCTTTATTATTTCTCTCAGTTTATCTGTATATACTGTAGGGTCCATAAGTAAGAGTCCATTATGTGAAAAAAAATATTATATTTAGCTTTTATAGGCCTAATTTCTATTTATTTTGAATACTGCATTTATTGATATTATTTTATTCTATTTTTTTTGGGGGGGGGATGTTCAGTATTTGCTGTGTCACCTTGCTATAAAGAAAAAATAAGTCTCATAGTCTGTTTTTCTTAGTGATTATCATAGTCCTTCAGTGCGTTGAAATTAATGGGAAAAATGTGACAATTCTCAGTATAGAATACACTCACACACACATATTTTATGACCTATAGACTGCTGTCACCTGATACAATTATTTTGAGAAATTAATTTGAATTTAATTTAAAAAGCAATAATATGTCCATAATGCCTCTGTGATGCAGCAGAGGGAGCACGTGTTTCAAAATTGAAAAAGAAGCGTCCTCTTTCACATTAACAGTCTCTGTAATGTTTGGCTACCCAGTGACTTTAGCACAATCTCATCTCCACAGATGTATGAAGAGAGATATCTATTCTTGTATAGAGGAGTTCTTAAATCACAGAACAGAGAATGTTTAGAAAGACATGATGAGAATGAGTAAATGATTTTGAATGAGTAGATTATCTATGTTTACTTAATTTATTTACCTAAGCTAATTCTTTGCCTTTATTCCCTAAAATATTTGGTAACAATAATTGATTATTATAATTATTCATATATTTATTATTTATTTATTTGTTTTTCATTGACTATAATTATGCAAATATTCAATATAATTATTTCATGTATGTATTTGTCACAAATAAAAATTAGCGTGTGTCTAGAAATGAAATATTGGTGTAAAATGTCGCTAACTATAGACTCATCCTCTCCACATAAACTCCAGTAAAACTCTCCTCTTTTAATTTAAATCTGTTCACTGAGGAGTTGGGCCAAACCAGTCTCCAAACCATTTTCTGAGCTACAGAATCTATTAAATAGGCTATTTCACAAATTTAAAGGCCCTATTGCTTTACAGTGCACCCAAAATCTAATCAAGTGGGGGTTTTTTAACCTGTGGTACTTTGCATATAGCCCATGGGAACTGGTTGTATTGTGTTGTAATTCATCTACGAACTATAAGGAAGTACTGCTTTTATTATGCTAAATATGGTGTTTGAAAGACTTGCAGGTTGTTCCTAAAAGCAGACGGAACTTTGCTCCATGAGAATTGCATCAGAGGCTGAAGAGAGCAACGCACATAAAACCTATCATTAGGGATTCAGAATTTACTTATAGCGCCTCTTTTAATAAACTCTTGCTGAGGCACTTGAACAACTTGAGCCGAAGCCAGACTTGTATAAACGCAGCTGATGTCTGCGGGCTGAGAGAGGGGGAAAGAGGCGCCCAACCCATTTCTTTTGTGCTGGAGCGCCTGTGATTTCATTCAGCTTTTCCCGGGCTGCTACTATAATGGGCTTCCTCGCTTTGAATCGCTCTTGTATCCGTGACTTGTTTTCTGCTGGTTAACCTGGAGTAGTCTTTTTAGTTGGCAGTAGTTTTGAAGCTTGGGAACTGGCTGATGAATTTTTTCGCCGAGCATCTGGACAGGTCCCAATGAAAATGCACGGGAGAAACAGGTACAACCTGGTGGACGATGTGGCGGATTCTCGAGTCCCGCTACACAACGAGGAAGCGTATCAACACGGAATACACTTCCAAGCCAAGGTGAACTATGTCTACTGTAAACATAGCCATTGCTGGTTATTCTATTAACCTATACTTTGACGTAATCATTGGAGTGTGCATGCACGTCAAACGGAGAATTGGCTGTTAGCGGGAGTAAATACACACGAGACAGCCAGAATAGTATTTGAGGTAGCAGCGATGACATTAGGCACCAACAAATAAAAATGTCACAGAGTAGACGTTAGGGTCGATTACAAAAATGTCTTGAGGGGGGAAATATGTTTTTTTACTCTTAAAAAAACATTTTAATTCATTTTGGTGTTATAGCATATATATATATATATATTTTAGAGTTA
Source organism: Enteromius viviparus (assembly GCA_032353835.1). Lineage (NCBI taxonomy): Eukaryota > Metazoa > Chordata > Actinopteri > Cypriniformes > Cyprinidae > Enteromius > Enteromius viviparus. Next base: position 10,409,517 of record JAUCNO010000795.1, on the reverse strand, counting down.
CTCCACTTGAGCTGTACAAAAAAGCATTTTCATAAAAATGGCAGATATTTAAAATCATTGATATTTAAATAATAATACCTGAATTTAAACGTTTTGTTGTTACATGAGAACAAATGCTTTAGATGTTGGTTGTGCCATGCTGACTTTTATCAGGGGATCACAATGTTTCTTTAAATGATACAAAAAAATAAATAAAAAACTACATATATATATATATATATATATATATATATATATATATATTTTTTTTTTTTTGTTTTTCTCAAGAAATATATAAAGATTACCTTTTAAGCCGTCAAAATATCAAAATGAGTTTAAAACCAGAAACTGAGAACATGTTATTGTGTGCTCGTCTGTACGAAGTTCATTTTTAATTCATATATTTTTGATCAACATCAGTGACCTGTATGCAAAGTGTTTTTTTATTTGCTTATATTCATATAAAGCAACCACTGTCCTGTCCTGTCCTGTATAAAACTGCCTGGTTAATAAATATTTAATTAGTGCCCATTAATAAAAGCCAGGACACCCCAGATAACTCCTCTGTCTATTTTTAACAGTCATTTCTTTAATAAATCTACATACTCTACATACACTTGCATATTTAAAAAATATTGCAGTCTGTTGTCTCATATATGTCATAAATGCTGGTGTTTTCCCAGAGATATTTTCTGTAAGCTTTTCAAATCTGCAGACAGCTAAATGCCTAAGGAAACCTAAAGCTTTGTATACCGAGCCACTCTGAAGCCTATCGCTGAGTAATTTTAGCTCCAATTTGTGATGCAGGATTATCTTCCAGGAATTTTATTGGCCAAAGCTGGAAAGCCAAGACCCAGAACCACTCACATTCACATTCACACATTCTGACTGCAGGCTTGCAGTCTTGTCTTTCAAAGCTTAAATCAGCTGTATAAGTTGCTATTTTTGCTGAACTGTTGTCAGTAGTGCTGTCCCTCTCTGCTGGATTTAGACTGTGGAAGCTGGAGATAAGTATTTATGGTCAACATCTCTGTATAGCTTAAGAACAGGTCATTACAAGCAAGAAAGAACACTGTTGTTGTTTGTAAACACTGAACCTATACTTGATTAAGCATGTTATTTGCAGCTGGCAGCCTGGCACTGATCAGTATGTATAACTAGATTTGACATTTCCTAAAGAAAGTGGTGTTCTAGGTGATTTCTTGAGGGCTTTATGCATTTGCTGTGAATTTTTGGTAAGTGAAATATGTAAAATAATAATATCCTCTCTCATTAGTTTCCTGACAATGCTGAATCAGATTTGCTTGCATTATGTATGCAAATAAAAAAACTTGAAGCAATACAGATTTGTACAGGCTAACGTCTACTGATGTGTTTTTTTATAAATGTGACCCTGTCTGTGAAATCCAGGCCAGAGTCTAGGAAGCTAATTATGTGATAACATGCATCAAAGCTTAATTTTCACCACTTATTTCACTGTAATTGCAGTATTTGACATGGCCTCACTTAGTTAGTATTAAATATATCAAGGTTACCTTTTCAAACAATGTTCTTTACCTCACAAAGGATGATTTTCTGAAAGAAAACTGTAGAAATCATTAAAAATGACTTTAACTGGGTTTTCACAGCCAGTGTCACAAATGTGCAAAATAGCCCTTTATCTTTGCACATTCTAGGGCTTATGCCAATGTCAATATTGATTCATATTATTGTTTGATTTTAAGAACACTTGTTGTTTACTATTATAAAACAAACACAAACAAAATTAATTCAGCCATCATTGGTCTGAATGTAGGCCTTGGAACAAAAGCAACTGAGAATTGCTGATTTAGATTAAAATTTAAGCATAAATAAAATGTGAGAAATGAGGCTGCCAGTGTCCTGCCAATGCAAAAGTAACTTGGCATTCATTAACCTAGAAAGTGTGGTTGCTTGTGTTTGTGCAAATGAAGCTGCCTCATTAATTTTAGACTGAGGGGTTCCTGCTCTGCTGCAGTTAATAACAGTTTAAACAGAATGCTCTTCGTCTAACATTGAAACATGTGTTTCTTTTGCAGTATGTTGGCAGCCTGGATGTCCCAAGACCCAACAGTCGAATGGAGATTGTCGCTGCTATGAGAAGAATCAGGGTAAGTTCTTCAGACACTTGCTGCGTCCGAAATCGCCTACTACCCTACTATATAGTAGGCGAAAAACAGCATGCGAGGCGAGTAGTATGTCCGA
>JAUCNO010000795.1:10381018-10392805 GCA_032353835.1 Enteromius viviparus | reverse complement strand
TCGTCGGTCACCGACGTGACGTCTCCGTTCCCTTCTTCAGGGAACGAGGGTTACATACGTAACCGAGACGTTTTCCAAAAAGAACTTCAAATTTTGAGTTTGTGATGCAGTGCCATCTAAGGGCCCACAGATCACGGGTGTCCAGTATGGTTTTCCAACCTTGACCCTTACGCACAGAGATTGTTCCAGATTCTCAGAATTTTTGGATGATATTATGCACTGTAGATGGTGATAACTTAAAGCTCTTTGCAATCTTTCGCTAAGAAACTCTTTTCTGATATTGCTCCACTATTTTTTGGCACAGCATTGGGAAAATTGGTAATTCTCTGCCCATCTTGACCTCTAAGAGATACTGCCATTCTGGGAGGCTCTTTTTATACCCAATCATGTTGTCAATTGACCTAATAAGTGGAAATTTGGTCCTCCAGCTGTTCCTTATATGTTCCTTTTTTGACCAGCCTCTTATTGCTACCTGTCCCAACTTTTTTGGAATGTCAAGCCTGTTTTGAAATCCAAAATGAGCCAATATTTGGCCTGAAATTTAAAAATGTCTCAATTTCAGCATTTGATATGTTATCTATATTCTATTGTAAATAAAATATTAGTTTATGAGATTTGTAAATTATTGCATTCCTTTTTTTTTCACAATTTGTACAGTGTCCCAACTTTTTTGTTTATCGTATTATTATCCATTTGTATTATTTTTGTGCATTACTACAGTAATGAGATTTAGAAGTTATGGTAGGCCTACTTACTACTTCGACTGTCATGATTTTAATGACATTTAAATGCAAATGAGAGTGTCAAAATGATTATTATGTAAGTTCAAATTCAAATATTTTTGATGTTTGATATCTCTCCATTGTTAATTACAGACATTCCCAGACTGCCATTCCTGAAAGCAGATAATGCATTCGTTCATAAATTTTCCATGTATTCATTTAGCAGCAATCCATTCATAATGCATTCATGTTTCCCCTTGCCCAGCAAACATCAAAGAGTGGTGTTCCATTAGCTTTGTAGCTGACAAATGGAGGATAAATGTGACAGGATAGGAACTTTTATTGTTAGAACTTGCTTTTTTATGCTTTTTTTATGTAGTCGTTAACTCTTGACTCTTTGCCATCCTTTTTATGAAAGATATGCACAATAGCGGTTATTTACATGAACTGTTTCGTTTTGTCAGTCTTCCTTTTGCAAGCGTACCACTACCTCCATTCTCTGAGATAATCCTCCACCTCCTCCTGGTGGTTGATATCCGATATCACACAGAAAGAGGAATTATGTTGTTTTTGTCATGTTTGGTGTTATGCATATGTTTATTCTATGATCGTTCTAATTCTTGATCCAAAATGTTGACACTGCTATCTTTTGAGTATTTATTTTATGTGTTGTGATTTGTTTTGACAAACAGATACTTGACTTGACAGCTGATGACATGTAAAATAAACTCTAATGAGCAGTTTCTTAAATATAATTGGCAAATTTCTGGTGCACAAGATTTTTAGTTTTTGCCCCCAGTGACAGCAGTCAAATGTATTGAGTTTAGCAACTGTCCAAAATGTGTAAACAAGTAATAGTATAACACAGAAAGCCTTGATTTACCAAATTAAGAATATCCAAGTACATATAGATTAGAATTGCTTAATATTTATATAATATACAAAGCATTTAAGGCATTTGAATATTAAAATGATAGTTTGTCCAAAAACTAAAATGCCTGGAACAACACAGAGGAAATTTAGAAAACTGTGGTTAACCTAGCAGTCTCTGATCCCTATTGACTTTTGCAGTACGTTTTCCATACCAACAACTGTTCAGTTTATTAAAATATCTTTTTTTTATGTTCAGCAGAAAACTTAAACAACTTTGGAACGACTTTTTTATGTCTAAATATTGTCTATAGAAAGCTATGACACTTTAATTCAATTAAAAATGTAGTTGTTAACATTAATTAATTAGTTAACATTAATTAATTGTTAAATAAATACAACTGCTAACCGTTAGTAAATGCAATGCAGTGTATTGTAAAGTGTTACCCAATATATAATTAGGTGAGAAAGCAGAGAGTGTTTTGGTGTACAAATCCCCAGAGCCATGTTTCTGTCTTAGTCCCTCTTTATAACAGACAGAGTAAAGCTACTTAGAGAAAATTAGTTTCTCTCTCGCTCACTCTCTCTCTTTCTTTGTGTGTGTATTTTATTTGTGCCTATGTGTATATGTTCCTCTTCTCATGAAAGCACTTGAGGCGCCCTTTGTTCCTGCGGATCCACATATTAAAGTGCTCTCCCAGTACAAACACTCATGCACACTAATTAACCCTTTACTATGCTTTCAAAGCCCATAGATCTTAGTTGTACACTGCAGATGATTATAATATTTTAGAACACAAAAAGTTAACTTTTTTTTTTTTTACAGGACCTTGAGGGAGTCTCTCTCTATACGCTATCTCCCAGCAGCCCTTGCTCTCCTTCTCTCACACCTTTGGCCACCCAACACCACCTGCAGTTACTTCAACAACAGCTGCTACAGCAGCAACAACAAACACAGATTGCTGTTGCACAGGTACAACATTGTTTCTACCCTTTCCTAGCTCTAGGAGGCGTTACAGCTCTATGAAATATGCTGCAGTTGATTCTGTATTTGTAGGCTGTTTCTCAATCATCTGCTCTCCAACAAAAGTAGAGATCTATTCACCTACTCCAGCAATTTCAGAGACACATTTCCTGCATAACCCTATCTATTTTTCTCGTTGAAATGATTACTGATGGCCTTTGTTAAAAAGCACTCACATACCCTATAAGCCCAAATCATTCTCCATAACCATGAGGAAGCATAGATAAATATAGAGGAGACGGAACAAGATGCAGATAGAGGCAATCATCTCGCTGTGTTTGCCTGTTCATTTTTGTCATTCTGTCTCCGACTAATGATATTAGTTCTCATTTGGGATACTGTATAGGGTTCAGATGCTGTTATGGTTCTAATGTCCTGTCAGAGAGAGAGAGGAAGCTGATGTGCTTTCAGCACTGATTCAGCACAGCCATGCTACTGCATAGCAATAACGTGGATAATGATATTGACGTACAGTACAATCACCCCCTAGCAGCTGCTAGCTTTATTTTAGTACCAAGAATATCATGGTTCTCTGTATATACTGTAAGAGTGATGTTATGTCTAGACCTGTAACAGTTATGGGAATTAATAAACCATGAGGAATGTGTAGTTTCTGGGATTTTAAAGTTAACCTAGTTTAATATTGCCACTCCTAAATTCAGTAAATAAAGAGTTTAAAAAGAAGCAGCTTTCTTATTATAGGTGATGTTTCACTAATGTTTTTTGTGGAAATCTAAGTACTGTTGACAATAGTGGGCCTTAGAGTCAAAAATTTTGAAACCATTTTGCCAGGGGAGATTACTTAGCTGTTTTTCTCCCAGCAAGTCAAGTTTGCATTCCAGTTGTCTTATTGCTATCTAGGAGAAACTACTAGATTACTCTATTTCCTAAACCTATAAGCGTTTTTTTCTTACTTTCTTACTTTAACTCATAAGTTATTATATTTTTTTAGTAAGACCGGCATTACTCTTGACTGATCGTGTCTCTTCTATAGGTGCAGCTCCTGAAGGATCAGCTGTCTGCAGAGACGGCTGCTCGGATGGAGGCGCAGGCCAGAACTCACCAGCTGCTGCTGCAGAACCGAGACTTACTGCAGCATACATCCCTGCTGGTGAAACACCTCAGCCAACTGGAGATCAGAGTCGGTGGAGCCACACAGAGTAAGACAGTCTCGCTTCACTCCAAAGCCGATTATATAGTTAAATAACAAGTAAAAAACTCTAATATTGTGGCCTTCTTTATGATTTGGTTATTAGCAATTCTCCATGAGTTGAGTGTTTCATTCTATCAGTTAAACTGCCATACAAAAGTTTGGGTAAGATTTATTTTAGAGGAAAATAATATTTTTATTCAGCTAGGACGTATTAAATTAATTTGACTGTATTTTTGTGATTTTTTAAATATACCTTTTTACATCATATTGCTGTAATTCATCTCTTAGCTACTCATTCTACAAAGAAAATTAATGGGAAATATACTTCCAGAAGCCAGGCTGCTGAAAAACTGGTTGGTCACTGTTGGGCTCTATTAGAGTCATAGACACACACCTTATGTTTTGGCAGGCTGGGATGTTATTGAGTTGGTTGGTGTACACTAATCTGTTTCAGAGTTTAGTGCAGGGGTTTATTGGGTTTGATTCATCAGCACTGGGCTCCATGCCGACTTTCAGAGAGAGAGTGTGTGTGTGTGTGTGTGTGTGTGTGTGCATATGCTTATGCGTGGTGGGATGATGCTGGTGGTGAACTTTCTGGGTGGTATGACTGGTCATTTGGAGAGTTATTGAAATAGTTTGTCATCATGGCTTTGAGTGTCTGTCACTGTAGGGCTGCTATACGGCCAGTCTCTTAATAGCAGATTATTTAATCGTAAGATTCATTTACATACACGTTCAAACAAGTTTGTACTTCCACAATCATTGGAAGACATTGACATCCCCATCCTCTAATGTTATTGACTGTTTCAGGGTTTTCAGGTTATTAAAGTGATAGGTCACCTAAAAATAAAAATTCTGTCATTATTCACCATCCTGTTGATCGGAACTCATAAGATCTTTGTTTATCTTCAGAAAACAAATAAAAATATTTTTGATTAAATCTGCATGAACTGTTCTTTTTAAGGCCTTGATTTTATCTCTCAAATTTGAATATCTGTTTTTTAGAAGAAGAATCACCATGGAGTAGCGTGCCCCCTCGTTCTCTCTCTCTCAACCTGAAGAACCTCTACACCCCTCACTCAGACCAACCCTTCACCTCCACTCCAGCAGGACAGCCAGAAAACCCTCCTGTTTCCTCCCACGCTGAGTCCTACCTCAATCTGTTCAACCTGCGCAGTGCTTCCACCATTACAGCCAATGGGAAGCCGGCGAGTATGAGAAGTGAAGCGGGACTGGAAGCAGCAAGAAGGGAAGTCGCAAAGCTAGAAACTCGGAATTCAACCGCACTTGATGAGAGGTAACGACACAAGGCAATAAGCACATACTGTAGGCTTGTATTCAGATATTCTGAAGTCTAGAAAAAATTTACAATCGAAATTTATTTATTTGACCTTGGGTCAAAATCAGAAGGATATTAATTAAAGATCATGTTCTATAAACATATTTAGTAAATCTCCTATCATACAATTTTATTAGTTGTATGTATATGTATTTGTATTAGTGCATTGATAAGGACTTCATTTGGACAACTTTAAAGAGTGATTTTCGCAATATTTCTAATTTGTTTGCATACCATACAAACATTCTTTGTACAAACCATTCACCAATAGAACACTTATCTGTTCATCTTTCAATATATCTATGTTTGTTAATTAATGTTTTGCATTATTTTGCATATGCATTAATTAATCAAAAGACTTTCTTGAGCAGCAAAATCAGGATATTAGAATGATTTCTGAAGGATCCTGTGACACTAAAGACTGGAGTCATTTTAAGTGATCGCAAAAATTTAATAATTGCCAACTTTACTGTTTTTACTGTATTTTGACCAAATGTAAATTAAGACGAATTGTTTCAACAACATTTATGTGCTAAGGGATGTGAAAAGCCTAAGTAAAGGTCTTGCAGTAAATGCTGCCTTGGTGAGCATTAGAGGCTTCTTTCAAAATCATATAAAGATCTTACAAAAATCTAACTTTTCAGCTGAAGTGTGAAAAAGAAAGTAACAAAGAAAGCGAAATGTGCATGAAGGTGGTGTTAGGGTTGTGTTAAAAGTTTCCTTTTTCTAAGTCAGCCCTTTCTGATCTGTAATTTAAACATACTGAAGTCTGAGCCGCCACATCTGGACAAAATAATCACAGCGTGTCAGTGTGTGGAACAGAATAGAGCAGCATCAAAACAAACCCAGAACTACAAAAAGTTTCAGCCGTTATGATTCACAAGCTTTCCAAAATGTTGAAAACCATTGAGCAGATGTTGGTGTTAGTGAAGATTTGACTTTTTGTTTTACCACATTTGGTTGGTGTTTGGGGTTTCCAAAACTAGTTCACATAACCACACCTCCTCTCTGACCTCCTTCTTTCCTCCCTCCGTCTCACTCCATACACAGGCAGCAGACCTGTCTGAATGGATATTGGTTGTGAGCAATGTAAACAAGTCTAATGAAAGTGTATTAGACGGCAGAGAGCAATCTTTCCACACTGACTATTGGCTGGCAAGTTTCCTTGAATAGTAATGGAAAATGTTGACCTTTGTTGGGTACTGCACATTCATCTCTCTCACTGTGTGTGCAGTAACGCTAGCTGTAAACAGTTGTTGAGCTTAGCAGTGCACCCATTCCTTCTGCTAGATAGGTTGCTTGGTTTATTGGTCAGCTGTTTGTCATAGATTGCCCAAATTTGAGTGAAAGCATGTGTGTGTTTTTGTTTTGACTGTGTGAGTATATCCTTGCTTCTCGATCTATCTGTGTGTCTATGAATGTATTCAAGAATGTGTGCGTGTGTCTGGGAGAGTGATTTATTTTACAATTACCGTGTCCCTGGGGATAGCTACAGTCTCTCACATGCAGAACACATTCATTTTCACACTTTATTAGAGCAATTTAGAGCTTGCAGAAACGTCACACTTAAACACACAAGTACAAATACACTTACCAATGTATATACACTGACAGCATACTCACAGGTCCAGGTAAAGACTCACACAAGGGCAGTTCTTTTTTTAATTTAGATTGTATTGTTTTTAGTATGTACTATTAGTGTATTATGGTTAAAAGGAAAGCTCCAGGTAGCTTATGTTTTTGTTACAGTGTGTTTTAGCCAAACGTACAAAGCCATGCCTGCACTGAGCCCGACCGCATTATTTTTATTAAAGCAAAACAATATGAAAGCAAAACAAGATATTACAAGACCCCGAATAGACTTTTCTTGAAAGACAATTCTTATAACACTTGCCAAAATGAGCTCAGGAACAGAACTAGTAAGACACAGGTGGATATAATGAGGGCATGTGCAGGAAATACTTGTGGCTGTGTTCAGAATGGAATGCTAATGTGCTGCTTACTGTGTACTGTGCACTATAAAAAACAAACCCTTTATGCTATGTGATTGTCAGATGACCTCACTATAACAAAAATGACCTGGAATTCATTGTCTGTATTCAGGTTAACCTTTTAATTTGCATTTTTTAAGTTTTCCCCAGAATCATTTTTTATTTGGACATATACAGCTATACAGTACATTTGTTCAGTTATGGTAGGTAATCACCATAAGGTGTTTGCATGACCCAAAATGAATAAAATATGCTAGGTGTCTCGTATTTGATTTCTAAACTGAACAGTTGTCTTAATCTATGTATGGTAAACAGAATATTAGTGCAGTACAGTTAACAAAGAACGTAATTTTATTCAGCAAGGACACATTAAATTCAAAAAGTGAAAGTAAACATATTACAAAATCATTCTTATTTCAAATGCTGCTTTGTACTTTCATAGATAATTCATGAATATATGCTTAATTTGCACTAATAAATGGCTAATATTCTAGTAATATGCATGCTAATAAGAAACTTATTAGAATAGAAGTTACCGTAAAATAAAGTGTTACCGAAATGTTTCTTGAGCAGCAAATTAAGATTCTAGAATGATTTGTGAAGGATAATGTAACACTAAAGACTGCTTAAATTCAGCTTTGCAGAGCAGGTTACTTATGATATGAAACAATTTTAACCTTTTTTTAGAAATTCATACAATGAATTTATATTGTGGGTCACTGGGTTGCCTCAGTTCAAGAGGCACATGAACGGTTTGCATTTTCATATTTATTTAAAGCATGATATAAACATAAATGAACATCAGAACTTTTTTTTAACCAAGGAAAGACATCAATACGCAATATTTTTCAGTTTAATTCCAGCAGAAGCTAATCTACTCTCCTGTCTGATTTGTTTATATGTAAAGATGGCATATTTGTCAATATAATTGGTCAATGAACTGTCAATCAAGCTATTTGCGAACAGTCAACTGGACAGCATTATTGTCAAATTTGTATTGTAGTGTGTTCATCGTTTAATAAAACTTTCTGAGTAATATGCAGCCTATCTTTTTTTCTTACGGTTTAGCGGGTTAAAACTGTGTCACAGTCACAAATAATGAGGAAGTAGAGCCACAATGTAGAAAGTGTCAGACTCGACTTTCATGTGTGTGTTCATCAGTGAGTCCTCACTTTGGTTGACTGTGGTTTTATGCACCTGCCCATCATTTGTTCATTTATCTGTCACTCCTGGTGTTAATGTCAGCCTGAACTCCACATGAGATGGAATCTGTCCATCCCTCCTATGCCAGTCATAAGTGCCATTTCTTTCTTTATTGCTTTGAAACTCCTTGCATCTTGCTCCCTCTGTTCGTGTCTGTGCTGTCCTTTTATCTCTCTCTACATGCACTGTTGCTGATTTATTATCTGCCTGTCCAGAAACTGTCTCTGCTGATTTAAGATGAATTCAGTGCCGTGGGTCACTGCGCACCAAGACAGTTTTCATGGCTTCAGAACTGCCTGATCTTGAGCTTGTTCGTGTGTCTCTGTGTGCTTGTGTTGATGTGAGAGGGATAAATGCATGGATGGATTTAATGTCATGGATTAGTCTATCTGCTGTTTCATTGATCTTTTATAATCTCTACTTGCTACTTGATTACTGCTACTTAGACTAATCGCAAGTGTGTGTGTGCGTAAATGAATTTATGTTAAGTTAAAATACAGTACATACTTTTGCCCAGAATTTGACTTTAGAGGAACACTGTATACAAAAGTGAGCTAAATATGAAAGTTTGGGGAGAAAGTTTCCTAAATAGATCAAAAAATGTGAATTTGGCAGGATCATGATTGCAGTGCAGCAGTGGGCGTCAGATTAGATTATCCTCTAGACGGTTTTCTCAGGTGTTTAGGTGAAGAGGTTTGTGGGAGTGGGAGAGCTGAAAGGGAGAAAGACTTTTGATTTTTGTTTTTCTCTGCTCAGGTGCACGTGTGAGGAGCCTCCCCTTCTGATTATCCACTTCCTCCTGTAACAGCCTTCTTCCTCTTCTCTAAACTTCTAACCCTCTCTGATGCTCTCTCTCCATCTCATGCCCTCACCTGACCTATCTTCCTTTGTCTGAAATCGCTGATTTTTGTTTCCTCTCCACTCCTCTCTTCCACACTTTACCAACCTCCTGTGAGTATAACAGTGATTGTACTCTATTTAATTACACTGGCATGCTAAATGAATGATGATTACAGTGGTGTGTGTGTGTGTGTGTGTGTGCTCAAATATCTAGAATGATGGATTGTGTTTGTGCGCTGTGTGGTGTGGCCAGGTTTTACCTACATTGTGTTAAAGCTGAAATAACCTTGTGAGGTCTCTAAAAGAAAAATATAACATAATATATGTTGGTATAAAAACATTGCATCTTTCACACTTCACTATTAGGGGTGTGTGTGTGTGGTGCTGGATGTGTTTGTGCTCTCTTGCTGTCAAAGTCAACAGGGTTTTAAGATATGTTATTATGCACATATTTGGACTTCACATGCTAAATTCCCTTTCAAGAATAAAAATAGTATCTGTCTACACACACACACACATGATCAAGAGCAGGCCTAATGTTTTCCCTCAGGGAGCTTTTAATATTTCATCTGATGAACACAATCACAGCTCCGGTGCCTCCACAACGGCTTAACAAGTGCAACATTGAATAATGAGATTTTGCATTATGAGAAGTAAATTAAGCTCATTATTTATTGATGCTATGGCATTTTACACAAGACTAAAGGTTATATTATTAGACTTATTAAATGTCTGGTGTGACATTTCATCGCAAGAGCTCCACTGCTATTCAGCATAGCATCCCAGTATTTGCTAGATTTATAAGGGCTCTTCACATTTACAAACACACAAATATAACAGCGCATGTACACTCAAAGTCACTGCAGAACTGGGCAGGAGAGGTGTATATTAAGGAAAAATATTGAAAGTGAAATTACTGAGACTATTCAACACCCACAGGAAGATGAGTTAATGTAAGATCCCCTGAGATGAGGAGACGGCAGGAGGCAGAGAGCTCTCTGGAAAGATGTGGAGGAGGAGATGTGACAGCGTTTGGTCGGGGGCCAGACAGAATTGCTGATGTGATCATATGCTAATTGGAAGAAAGAAAGGAAATGGAACAGAAACTACAGAAAGAAAGTCCAATATCAAAAGGCTATAGCTTTGTATGTGAAGTTAGACTGAATGTGTTGGATTGTATGTGTGTTTATTAGTGTATCAATAAAGGATTATTCATATAGGATTAGGGATTTGACTCTTGTTTGGCTGATTGAGAGGAAAATGTATGGCTGCTCACTCCAAGAGATCAGACTTTACATTTACAAAAAACTAATCTCATAGACTTACAATGAAGGTAGCTCTTAAGTCGTAAGAACAGGATGTCATAAAGGCGTAGAGGTGGGCTCTTTTAACTTGAAACAATAACCAATCACGGACCAGCCACCTAGCAACTGCATAGCAACACATGAAAAAGCACTTCATCCATCTTATAAACTGCACTCTGAAAACCACCCACGAACATTGTCGCAACTTCTAAGCAGGCAGAAAATGTATGCAACTTAAGTAGCCTACTTAGTAGTTTGTCTTTAATGTGTTTATTTACATTTTGGCAAATCATGTAGCTCGCATGTGTTGAATGTGTATGAGTGAAAGAAGAGCAAGAGTCTAATGTGCTTTCTCTGTCCCATGCTGAGTGACTGCATTGCAGTTATTTTTAGTAGAGCCATCAATACAAGAACCTGCAGCTCTGTCTTCTATTTTCACTCTCCCCCTCTCTTTTCTCTCTCCCCCTCTCTTTGTCTACTTAATTCACCCAGCAGGGGAACTGTGGGACAGAGATAAGTGCACACACACACACACACACGCACATGCAGAATGGAGACCTAAAGAATTGTATGAGCTCTTTTTGATGATTCAGCAACTGTTCACCACACAAACCCATCGCTGCTATGATTTACCTACAGTTCTGACACAATGTCCTTACCTGACACGCCATGATAAGTGATAAAAGGCTTTCATCCATGTACAGTATCAACTGCTAATTATCTGAAATCATGACAAGCACTTTTAACTGTTTTTTTTTTTTTTTTTTTCATAGCTGTGCTGTATAGCCCCTCCTACTGAAATCTCATTGGTCACAAATCCACATAACTACTGTATTGGAAAAATTAGTATTAAAGAATATAGCACTTATTGTGTGTTTAAAAATGTTTAGTTATCCGCACATGCTGGTTTCTGCAAAGAGTGTTCAAGAGCTGCAGGAGGGTGCATCCTGTCAGCCGCTTTTAGAAGTCAGCCAAAACAGCAAGCAAAGCTTGGCAAGTAGAGTTCAAGCAAGATGTGAGATCTTCAATGCCCTTAAGGCTGGGGATCTCCTTACATTAAGTAGTCTTTTATTTAGATATATATGCAGTGTTTAAGCTGAATTTAATACCTTTTATGGAAATGCTTTGTTCCTATACAGGATATAGAGTGCGTCTGTGTTCAGAATTCTATGTAAATGAGGCAAGTTCTAAGAAATGTTTGTTTGTGTGTGTGTGTGTGTGTGTGTGTGTGTGTGTCTGTGTCTGTGTGTGTGTATGTGTGTGGACAGGTTTTTATATCCCCATGGGGACCAATTGTCCCCACAAAGATAGGAATACTAGTAAATTTTGACCTCGTGGGGA
>JAUCNO010000795.1:10361365-10380907 GCA_032353835.1 Enteromius viviparus | reverse complement strand
GTCTGTACAGTAGAAACACCATTACGCCTATGGAGAGTCCCCACGAAGATGGCAAACCAGACATGTGTGTGTGTGTGCGTGTGTGTGTGTGTGTGTGTGTGTTTGTGTATAAGAACAGAGAGGAGGGGAGAGCTCCTCACTCTTCTCCGATTGTGAGTTGAGTCCTTGTACAAGAATAAAATCCAATGAAGGATCAATTTGACTCAACCTGGTTTTTCTCTCGGTAATCACCTGTAGCATTTTTCCACGACACTACATTTACCAAATTATTTTTGGCTGGTTATGTCATGTTACATAGCAGTAGTGGTGGGAGCCAACGAGACTCCACAATGCAAAAATTTAAGCACCATAAATGTATTCCCCATAAGGGACAAGTGGATCTGTTGTATTTATTTAATATATTGTTTTCTACCTTCTGGACATAACATTTAGCAAATGTATTAAAAAGACAGAATCCTAATATTATTGAAATATTTATCATTTTAAATTAGCTTTTACTTTGTATACCTTGATTTTAGTGATTCTGTTTGTTCCTTTTGTCATTTTTAAAGTTTTATTTTACCTTTAGTTTTAGTCGTCTTTGAACTTAAAATTAAGCTTAATTTCCAAAATAAAGATATATATATATATATATACAGTATATATATATTTTTTTTTAGAAAGCAGACTTAAAATTAATGGTTGTGCTTTATTTCGATAGTCCACTTTAGAGATTCTACTAACTATACTGTGAGTAACTTTGAAAATACATTTGAACTAATTCTCATTAATCTGCAACAACATCTCTATTACCTGTTAGGGTAGATTTAGGGTTATTAGAGTAAGTTGACATATACAAAGTTTCTCATCCTATGTTGTATGTTGTGCAACCATCAAAATAAAGTGTTAGAAGTTATTAAGGAGACCAACTACTAATACTCTTATGACTGCTAGTTGACGTGTAGTTGCAAAGGTACTTACTGTTAGTAGATTGTCTAAAGTGGACTATTGAAATAAAATGTTACCAAATGAATTCTTCATGTAACTCTGTACCTTACTGCACGTTTCACCGTAGTTTCCAAGAGAAATGTCCACGGAGTGGTGCTAAAGCACCGGTTCAATACGTGTACTCTTGCACATTTTAGTACGTTGATATAGGTATGTATAGCAGTGGTTCAGAATTAAAATATATGTGGACTGTTGCTAAAAGTTAATGCTCTATAGTGTCAGAAATATGCCCTACACCAAATCCAAATACAAAACTGATTAAAAAAAGGCATTTGTTGATGCAGCCGAGCCATTTCAACTTCCTTTTACTCAGATTTGAACTGTTTTGTCAAACCATAGTTAACACAGGATTCGAACCAGAGTATAAAAGGAATAAAAGGTGCATGTACTGCAGGGATATGCACTTGTTGGTACAAATTGTCTCGTTTAAAAATGCACCAAGGTACGTTTATGCCATGAGACCAGGCTATAAATGTACTATAACGCTTTCATGGTATTCCATTTCAGTCTAAAATCATGTTAACTAGTCAAGTCCACTGACTGACAAAATCTCTTATTTGTGCCCACAGGTACAAACAAACCATCCCTAAACTGGACCCTCCACCTCAACCCCTGAACCGCAAGCGTTCAAACAGGACCCTCTCTCCGGGGGTCGAAGCAGAGTCAAGATCTTCAGCTGTAGCTATACCTTTAAATGGAGACGTGAGCAGTAGTTCCTCGTTTCCTGACATCACGCTATGCTCCGTTTCACCTGGGGATTTCTATTCTCACATCAACGTTAACAGTGTGTCATGTTCAGCCAGCGAGGACTCTGGCGTGCGGTCGGATGACAAATCCCTTATATCCCCCCAGTCCAGAGACGACCCCTCTGATGACCAGAGCTCTACGTTTATCTCCACTTCTAGTACCTGCAGCAGCTTACCTGAGGATCATCCAACTGAGGATGGGGTGACTCCACCACATTCTACCACACCGCTGGGATTTGAGCAAACCATCCAGTTCTCTTTGCCTGTCAATGACACCTGCCTTCACATAAGCCTAAGTGAAGATGAGTTTCTAGAGGACGGCACCTATAATGCCGCCACCCCATGCAGGAGTTAGAAAACATGTGAGAAATCACAGTAATAACAGCTCCACAGTGTAGGAGGCATATTTGACAACTGAACTGTGTGATATCAGCCACAATCTCACACTGATGTTATGTTGCATATTTTTTCACACCCTTTTTCTTTTTGATCAGTAACTCTCAATTTTTGTACCATGCCCTCAAATTATTTTATCTATGAAATTTGCTGAAAGAATATTTAGTATGATACAGAGTAGACTACTATTGACAGATGGATAGAGTGTATTTTTTTAGATTGAAAATGAATAGTTATTTTTAGCGTTGAATGAAGTTCATTGGCTCCCACTAAGCTGAATAGGAACTGCTTTAGTTAGTGCCGCCGATGTGTTTTTATATTATGAGTTTTTTTTATTTTTTTTTATTAGCGCAAATTGATTTATATATTGTTTGAATGTTATCTGGATGCTAAAGAGCAGTTATGTAGCAAAGAAATGCAGAAGTATGTTAGCACAAGAGACAAGACTGGTGAAAAATAGATGAGAAACTGAGGTGGATAGAAGCGTTCCTACAAGAATTCTCGAACCGCGCGCATACCTAAATATGGCAGCTTGAATGGATAGATGACTGCAGACAAATAAGCGATTTGATTATGTCTAGACATCTTGAAGGGCTGAACCTCGCTGATTTTAATGCTTCACCAATCAAGGTAAAATGAGGGAAGATCATTATCACCTTTTCTAGGTGGAAAGGCTGCAATGAAAATAACAGAGAGGGAAAGTAGAGGTGTTGCATTAGCAATAAATGCAATCGTTTTCACATCCTGTGAATGTGTACTCGCTACACAGATCTCACCGCTTTTCTTAGTCAACTAGTGTCACACTGTTCTCCTTATGATCCCTTCTTAAAATCATCCACTTAGGGCATTCATAGTAAAGCAAGTCAGAGTGTTTCTGAGTTCTCTGAGTCAGTTCAACTTAATGTTTTTGCTTAAATTAAAAGTATTATAAATCTATTTTCACTACAAATGTCCAGCTTTATTCTAGACTGGAACACTCAAGACGTCAATGACCTGAAACTGTGAAATAACTGTGCACGTTGTTGAAAAAACAAGCAGTTTTTACGTTTTCACATTGAGACATGTATTTCATAGAGCCGTGGATTTGTGTATCACATGGAGGCATAATGTATCAGGGTGAATAATATTAAAAAGTGGCAAATTAGAGGAGCTTTGAACAGAAGGAAGAACCGAAGGGATTCATGTCATTTTGAAAGCAATGGTGGGAGCAGGTGCTTTTAGCTGATATGGGTTAGCATGACACTTCGAGACAAGAAGGGAAGGGACGGAGAAAGGAAGAAGAAGAAAGTAGAGAAAGAGGATGGTAATGAAAAAATAAATGGTGTTTTACATGTATTGTTCAAATTAAAAAGAAGCAGTTGTGGCAATAAAAGTGAACAAAAATGTGGGTTATTTTTTCAGCATGATTCTAAAAAAAAAGTTGTTTTCTTTTTTTTTTCTCCAAAATATGTAAAATATTTTCCACAAACCAAGACTCTATTTATCAGAGAAATGAAATAATTAATATGCAAATGCAAATTCAGCAGTGCAAAGTATGAATATTTTCACCTGAATATGTCTTGGACAAAAGACTCCTCACTGACAGCAAGTTTATCAATTGATCAGTATTCATCTTTCTTTAACAATGTGATATTCTGGTCACTATATCTTGTCACATTCATGTTTGACATCGTGGTTGGCCTTTTTCTTACTGTCTCTAGCAAGATGGCCCTCTTGACAAGAGGGTAATTTATTAGCTCAACAGGGGAGAATTCAAGGCGTCAACTGATTTTTGACAGTCCCATGATTTACCAAGTATTTGAATCCTACCAGCTTCCATTTTACTCCTTTAGAGAATACAGCATGATCCTAGGCTGTATCCGTGCATAATAAAACTTGTCTCCTGCTGTAGGACTGTGCTTCCCACTTCACTAACAACAGAAAGAAGGGAATCCCTATTCTGCAAGATATTCATTTCACAAGGGACACTGGATATTCCTCTTACTTCATCCTCACTGAGAGAGGAAGATGGTAATAAAGGATAACTGAAGGACATGGAGACTGTTCAGTCCAATCAATATTTAGGCTGCAGTTCTGGGGCCTTGACTGCTGCACTATAGATACTCTCCATACTCTCACTCTGACTAAAAAATAAAGAAACATATCCACTGCTTTCTTAGGATATTGAAATCTTCAGTATAGATTCATTTTAAAATTATTCCTTAAATTCATTAATGGCTCTATATAACTTTTTTTTTTTACAATACCTCAGAAGATTATAAGTGAGGTGTTACTTTTACTATTTTTGTCACATTAACATCGTTATACCATTTATTTTTGCCACCCACTTTTCGTTTACACCTTTTCTCCAAAGAGGGTAGGCTATATATTATATATATACTATACATTCGATTATCATTTAACTTGTCCTATTGTCCACTTCACTTTCATTTAAAACTGAATTGTTGGATCTGTTGCTAAAAAAAAAATCTACTTGTCACACTAATACATATCTGAGTTGAAATTTAAGGTTATTATGGAATGGCATGCAGAAAATCATATAATTAACTGATTTCATTAAAATAACTGTTCTGTTAGTCTCTGATTTAAGCCCTATTTAGATGTGAATAGTTTTCTAAACTAAAAATATCTATCACCCGGCATCTGCAATGTCATTAAAAATTGCATCGCGAATGAGACTAGGTTCATTACAGAGGTGGGTGCCCTGATAGCACACAGACTATGGCAAGCCATTAACCTTTAATCTATAAACAGTGCTAGTATCTATTTTCATGCTACTAGTACTTATTTAATAGTTACTAGTTATTCATTAGGTAATAGCATAGTTGTACTGAGTGTTTTGTTAATGTAATAAGCAGCCATATTCAGAACTCAGACTTAAGGAGATGTTCCAGTGTGAAATTCTATTGCAAACTCATAAATTCTGACTTACAAGCACAAAAGAATTCACCATTAAAACGGTCTGATTTGTTTGAGGGCCAGCAGGAGCCAGCAGGCAGGTATTCAATTGTTACTGTATGTCACAGAAGTAATGCCAGACAAACACGTTTTTGAAGTGGTCACCTTTATTGGTTTCACAACTATTGCCTTTAAAACCTATGCTTGCAGGATTTAGGTTCAAACCTTTTTTTTTATTTTTTTATTTTTATTCTGAAGTCTAGCTTGATTGATTAGCTTGTACATGTGTTTTTGATCAGGGTTTGAAGATCAGTTTTCCAATTATTTTTGAATGTGTTGCTATACTCTCACTCTCTTATTATAGATACACTATAAAGAGGGAAAAAAATGAAAACTCAGAAGCAACACTACAAATATTAATTACTGGTAACCTTTGGATGGCATCTTCTTACTTAGTATCCCTGGAAAGTAACAGACAAAATACGTTAGTGCACAAGAGACTAACTAGATCCACAAATAAATAAATACAAAGTAGAAGTTAAATGTAGAATAATAAATCCATTTGGTGTTGGGTTAAAACTAACTGACACTCTATTGCATCATTTCCACTAAATTATTTACCCGGTTTAGGGCCACATTGACCACTGTCGACTCAGTGTTGCAGGTGGCTTTGCAAGCAAATGCTGAGATAAAGATGGAGACGATAAACTGAAGGCTGGAAAACACCAGCAATATTCCAAGGTTCCCCAAACCAAACTCCTAAAAACACACATCCAGAGTTCATTGTTGATAAGGCTGTATCTCAAAAATCAGGATATAAGATTTCCAACCTGATCTCATGGCAATTTGTACATATTTCACGAGGTGGCTAATTCTTACAAATTTGTACAACCTTACTCATTTCTTCTAAATCGTTCGTATTTTGCGAGTTCCAATTCGTATGAATTTGTACGAATGACCTAAACCTAACTCCAACCCTAAACGTATGAATTAGTACATATTAGCACAAATTTGGTACCTCGTATGAATACGCACGCATTGATCGTGAGACTGTGTTGAAATTTTCTGTCATCGTTTACTCATTCTCTTGTAATTTTAAGATATTTTTTACAATATCAGAGAGCCATTCGACTCTCCATAGACAGCAATACAACTGAAATGATTACGCTCCAGAAACGTAACTTTAGTAAAAACACAAGTAAAACAGTCCACGTGACATCAGTGTACCTGGAATACGTTTTTGCACAATAATAACATCTTCTAACTCCGCCACAGAGAGTACCACAACGCATAAGCAAGCTTTAAAAATTTTTATGTAATCTGCCTTATTTACATCCGGAGGAAAGCACGCACATGAATTCTATCTGCAGTTGTTTGTGTCTAGAGGAAGGCATACGCATGTAATACACTCTAGAATTGTGGTACCTGTAGATGAAAGTCACAGGAGAAGAATGGTAGAGTTAAATTATATTATTTTTGTTTTTACTGTGCCAAAAAATATTTCCGGGTGAAAAGTTGAGCCATTGGTATCACATGGACTGTTTTACCAGCGTTTTTGCTACGTTTCTGGATCTGTGACTGTGATCCGTTGTGTTGCTGTCTATGGAGGGTCGGTGGCTTTCTGATATCATCAAAAATATCTTAATTTGTTTTCAAAGATGAACGAAAGTCTTACAAGGGTGAGTTATTAATGACAGAATTAACATATAAGTAAACAAGAACAGAATCAGGTTAAAAATAAATTCAAATCAACTTTAAATTAAACCACAATTAAAACATTTAGTACCTTTAAACTTATACAGTAATAGCGTTCACTGTAATAGCGTTCACTGTAATAGCTTTCATAGCAATTAAAATGATGGTGTGCTATGTCTGTACTGATCAGAGCAATGGATATCCCTGCAGTTATGGTACTGATCACATTCATTCCAAGAGAGGCTTTCACCTGCAGGGAGAAAAAAGCTTCAATGTGACAGGAACTGTAATGGCACACACTTGTAAAACATCTTAAACTTTGCAATAATAAGTCTGATGTTTTTATCTGTTAGTGGCAAAATAATATATCTTGTGCTAAAGAGTTCAATGTTTGTTTAACATTCACTGGCTGTACTAAAATGTCTCTTTCTTGCAGTAGCAGAATAGTTTCAGATGACTGAAGTATCTTTTTTAATTTTCAAAATATATGGTGACCAAAATACTGTGTATATGCAAGTACAAACTAATGAATATGATAAGCTTGGCAAGATTAGTTGTGCATCTAATAGAAATTTGTCAAAGAACATTTAACCACTTTTCTAAAGCTTTACAAAAGACTACAATGTCAGGACTGCTGCTTAATTGTTGACAGCTTGTGGTGATTTGAATTGCACAACAATTACTTGAGTAACATAAATAATGATGTATAGATAAGTACTAATAGCCAAGTTTCCATTCAGCTTTTATGCTGTTTTGTTATCGACAAAGTGAATTTGAAGAATTTTTTTTTATTGCGAAATTTGCTGCCTTCAGCCTGTTTCCATCAAACTGGCCTTTTACTGATAAAATGGTGTGCGTGATGACGTCATGTTTTAATGTATCGCAAAAAAAAGAATGCCCTTAAGCTGTTTCCATACATAATTTCACTTATTGTGCAAATCATATGCAAATAGTCTGTTCCAGACTAATCAATTTGGCCGAAAATAAAGTTTAAAAAGTTTATTTTTATAAAATTTTCATATGCAGGTGCAGTTGTATTTTATTTATTTATTTTTTCCTGATTAAATTTTATTAGACTGTATTGGAAATAGAAATTTTAATTGAGGTTATTTTATTATTAAGCGACAAGATTATGCTAAATTCCAAGTAAATTAAATTTGAATTGATACATGGCTGTGACCCATTAAAAATAGTTTCATTTGTTTCCAGCGAATAATTTTATACATGAAAAAAGCAGCATAAACAGAACATGAGGATTCACATCACGCGCAGAGCTTGTGCAAACAGAGAAAAGCATAAGCTATAAATGTAAATGTAAACAAGGCCCATATGCCAAATATATTTTTTTGTAAATAAATAATAAATTTACAAAATTGGAAAAAAAAAACATAGCAGAAGATTTCAGTTTGTTTTTGTCATGCGCTCTTGAAAACAGCATCCAATTATTTACAAAAGCATGACCGCTTTTATTGTGAATGTACACAAATAAAATAAATATTTAGAATAATTTCGAATAATGTCTTATTTTTAAACAAGTACAGTAAGCTGTTTTCACTTTGATAAGGGGAAAAATCAAGTGATCCTGTAAGTGCCGCGCGTAGCAAAAATGCCTTGGATAGAAACCTGCCTATTTTGACTAAAAAGCTCTCACCCTTAGATTTCAGAATATTGTATGTACATACCACACAAGGATGAAGTTTATTCTGCGCCGCAACAGACAGAGATCCAGCACTGATGTACTGAGAAAAACACAGGACATGTTAAAGTTCATTCAGGAAATTAAAATTAAGACGTAAAAAAGCTAATCTTTTAAATGAAACTTACAATTAATGATCCCCAGAAGGTGATGCCACTAATGATAGAAGCATTCAATCGTAAATTTGTGGTGATTACAATTCCAAGTAAGATGTCCATCACTCCAGTCATTATCTGTACAGTCTAGAGAGCAGATGTAGGTCAGGTTTTATACATGTTGACATAACATTTATGACTGGAGACACAAAAATAGAAGCTATTAGTGTTTAGTGTGCTATAGGGGACAAGAGACCACTATCATTTTAAGCTATTTAAAATAAATGAAATGCATGAAATTAAAAAAAATATTCCCAGAACTATACATATCATTGTAAATCATTAAATGCATTACCCCCAGTGCCTGTGGTTGTGCTTTAAAAAATCCTTTAAGAGCTCCTCCTCCGGCATGCTTTCCATCAACAAGAACACCACCATCTTTTGCCTCCAGAGGATTTATTTGAATGACAACTGTTGCTTTGTCTGTTGAGATGACTTCACTGGTTTCCATTGTAGGATATGTTATGGGTACCTGTAATTACACGTAAAATGTAATTTACCAAAGCATCATTGGTGGGAAAGATAATTTAGTTAAAACTGATCTAAGTCAGTAGATGATAGTTATTTTTAACTGTTGTGTGTCAAACTGTTTATATAAATAAAGGTTTTATTTTTCAATTAAGTTAATTAACAAACAATGTATTTTACCTGAAAAAGGATGAGTTGTGTTGATGTGGACGTCTGAAGACTTCTCTGGTGTGTCTTTGTATGTGTGAACTGTGAAGAACCACTAAGGAGGAGCTTTGTGTCATGTGAGCTTGTTTCATACATTAAAGGTTTATGCTGAGGCTACATAAAAAAAATGAAAACTACAAAGCCACTGATTACGGATGAACATCTAAGTGACTGTAAACACTATTAAATGCCAAATACAATAATATTGTAGTTGTGGGCACTTTTGCCATTTATTTATTTTTTTTGTCAAGTAAAGTGCTTAACCATAGCTTCAAAATAAACAGTAAAATTACATAAAAAATGATTATGTAATGTTGACAGTCTGTTCAGTTCCAGTTCATCAATCAAAATATTTTCATGAAATGAAACATGCCGTTTAATTTCCATTCGTCAATGATCAGCTGAACTAAAGACAAGAGGCTTCAAATCTCAGGAATTTCATAGGCATACGATGATTACAATCAGCTGAACTCAATCGCAGCGCGAGTCTAAGTACGTGTAACGAAGCCGCTGCGTATGTCGCACTCTCGCTTCCTTGTAAGAAGGCAGAACTCGGAGGCAGGAACTCGAATAGGAACTTAAACATTTATTTAAACAGAAAACAAAGAAAACGCAAGCGCAGTGCTGACACACAAGAGCTGACATGTAACGTTAACGAGACCTAACTCGAACAGAAAAACACAGGGCTTTAAATACACAAGAACAGAGGGAGAGAAAGTGAAGGCAGCTGAAAAACAAGTGAATACAATCAACTAATGAAAACAATCACAGGACTAAACCAAAATACACAGACAGGGGAGACCAAAACAGACACGAAACATGACATTACATCCCCCTCCCGGAAAGGCGCACCTGCGCCGTTGGTAACATCACAGGGGAGGGGGGGCTGGGCGCTCTGGAGGCAGGACCAGGATGCAGGAACATACAACCAGCCTCCAGGGCGGATCAGGTACCTAGGCAGGCCACACAGGGTCAACAGTTTTAGGAAGTCCGGGATTGGAGGCCTTGACAGACCATGGTGGCTTGGGCACCGGCCAAGGCTGTTCAATGAGAGTCCATACCAACTTTCCCCTCCTGCCCACCCTTTCTAGGAAATTTTCTTGGGGAAACTCCCTGGGAGGCACACAGGAGCCATAGCGTCTAGAGGGTGCAAGGGATGTGTGGCTGACTCTGGAGGGCGCACGGGATGTGCGGCTGACTCTGGAGGGCGCACAGGATGCGTGGCAGACTCAAGAGGGCGCTCAGGCAGCGCGGCAGATTCAAGGGGGCGCTCTCGCAGCGCGGCAGACTCTAGGGGATCGGGCCATCGCAGCAGGTCCTCCACTACGGGCTCTGGAGGATCAGGCCATTGCAGCAGGTCCTCCGCTACGGGCTCTGGAGGATCGGGCCATTGCAGCAGGTCCTCCTGCTGCAATGAAAATACCCCGTATCTTCATCGCCTCCTTCATCGAAAATACCCCGTATCTTCATCGCCTCCTCCTGCGAGTCGATCGGAGGTGGAGCCCACTTGGTGGTGCGGTCCGCGCCGGTTCGTGAGCCGGCTTCCTAGCTGAAGAGTCCGCCGACCAGCACGGGAGTCAGCGAGGATGCTCGCGGGAGCAGGAGCGAATGCCATCCTCTATTTTGAGGTCTTGTTCTGTAACGAAGCCGCTGCGTATGTCGCGCTCTCGCTTCCTTGTGAGAAGGCAGGACTCGGTGGCAGGAACTCGAATAGGAACTTAAACATTTATTTAAACAGAAAACAAAGAAAACGCAAGCGCAATGCTGACACACAAGGGCTGACATGTAACGTTAACAAGACCTAACTCGAACAGAAAAACACAGGGCTTTAAATACACAAGAACAGAAGGAGAGAAAGTGAAGGCAGCTGAAAAACAGGTGAATACAATCAACTAATGAAAACAATCACAGGACTAAACCAACAGGACAGGACTAAACCAAAATACACAGACAGGGGAGACCAAAACAGACACGAAACATGACATACATGTCTACTAACTCTTAGGGGAGACTGTTAGGGTAGGTTTAGTATAATCAGTTTTGGGCAAGCTACTTGTAGTGAGCTAAGCTATCAGTTACTCTACTGTAAGCTACTACCCTGAGAAATGTAGCAAGCTAAGCTACAACAACATGGTAAAAGTAGTTTACTACATCTAAGCTATTTTTATTTTTTTTAATTGAACCAATTTTAAATCAATGCTACCTTAGTGATAAAAAATGTCATTCAAACAGATAAATAAATAATTGATCGTAGCAGTATGAACTCATACATGCCAAACTTTCTGCATTTTGCTGTCAATAGCTAAAACAAGTAAATAATATGTCATACATGCAGTACACGTTCAGTTAGCCGAGTGGTAAATGTTCATTTACGCAGGATTTAAAAGCAAGTCTGTTTAGGGGCATCCATCTTCTGGTCCATCTTTTGGAAGACATTTCCATTGGGCTGAGTTCTCCATGACAGTTTAGCATATTGTGCTAAACCCTTCTCTTTCAGTATCTGCTCCATCTAAACAACAAAAAAATTACTGTTGTCCTTTTCTGTTGGAATTGCAATGTTATGGAGTCACTAAGAAAGTTCCATGTGTGTTTGTTTATGACGATGTGTGTGAGGCTTACCTTCCCCAAAATCCTATTCATCACCACAGGATCATTCAGATTTTGACTTGACTTTATCAGCACTCTCACAATTTGTCTCTTTCTGTCTGTTGAGAACACACAGGTAAAACATTTAAGAACTATTTACAAAAAAAATGTTTTCAACATAAAAAAAAAAAAAAAAAAGTTGATGCAAAAAAATTTGGTTGATCATTCACATAAAATACATATCACATGTGGGTCATTCCTGTTATACAGTGACTTTTCTGTCCCTACGATTTACATAATCATATTTTGTCTAACATAGTCACATATAAGAAATTGCTGACATTATATATAGTAGGTCTAATTTATCCCTTAAGCAGTGATAATAGACAATAAAAATGCTATTTATTTATTTTTTTAACCAACCTTTTAATTGATGTGTGTATTTATAGCCCTATTTATGGAATAGGGCTATAAATCAGGTGAGAGTATATTTATTTTTGTGCAATTTTCTTTGTTTATTCTGTCCCCAAAATATTTATGTTTTAAGTTTTTGAAATGTTCTCCATGTCCCACTCTTAAAGTTCCACCCTGTTTGGCTATATTATGGATAATATTTGTCCATGTTATGTTCATCTGTAGAAGGTAAGAGAGATAATGAAAAAAACTACAGCTAATTTAGCTTACAATGTTCCACCCTGTTAGCTTTTATAGACTGTGAAATGTGAGACTAATGGGGTGGAAATTCTAATAGAACACTGAGCTTGGACAGTATGTGTGTGACAGTGATTAGTCAGAAAGCTCTTGAGTTATTTGCAAGCAGTTTTAATGCTTCGCAACGAGCGATTCTCCGTGATCGCTTTTTATAGGGCAAAAGCCCGCGCCAAGCTGTAGCGGAAGTCCGTGAATTCCGTAGAAAGCGGTCCGGGTAGGAACTAAAACTCAGGAGAAAGTTCCCGCTGATGCCCGTCTGACAGCGCCACAGAGGTCCGCCGTGTAACAATGTGTTCCATATATTTAAACATGACACTATTTTAGTAGAATGCTAAAAACATGAAAAACATGTAATTTTTCTTTAAAAATCAAGCCAAAATGTTATTCCAGGAATGACCATACTGTATTAATATCACATGTTCTGTCAGTATATTGCAGAAATGTACAATGTAAATTGTTTTCAGCACAATTGTTGCTGTGTAAATGTACTCTTAAAATCATAAGGAATATAATTGAAATAAGTACCAGTAATAAGAAGGTCTGTAAAAAAAAAAAAAAAGTGTATGGTTTATTTGTAAATCATGTTCACCCTTTTCTTATGAAAATCAGGGTGGCAATGAAAACATGGACTAGATAAAATGTTAATATGTAAATAGCTGTATAATAATAACTTGTGACCAGCAGGGTGGAATAAAACAAAGCCAAAATATGTATATTCACTAGAATCTCACCAACGTGACATGCAAATGGAGCGTGGTCTATACAGTCGCGATCATACCACTTTCCACCATAAACATTAACACACAACTGATTGTTTGGTTGTCCAGATGCCCAGGGTCTGAATGAGGAGCTGCTTTGATCTGACCAGAGAAAGACTCCACCACCTGTAGTCCGATAGAGTCCAAGCCAAACATTTCCCATTCCTGCAGTTTTTAGCAGCTCATCATTATCCGACTGGTCATCAACAGTAGCCAGATCAGTGTATCGCTGTCTGCAGTACATCTGTGCAGTCGCCCAGTCCACAGATGAGGACACATAGACAAACTCATGACGGCCTGAAAACGTCATGTTCATCAGAGCTGATAAAAGAAGAAAATACAGAACAGAAGGACCTGTAGTAGGTGTACACATGTAGATGTTGTGTATATGTATCGATCATTTTGATTTTCAACCCGTCAATCTTCTCACAGGATTAAGACATGTAGTTGTATAAATAAATATGAGACACCAATGTTGTTAATGATAGCTCATTTTGATAGATCTAAATCTGTATGACATAATGACATATTATAAGAAGTCACAGCTGATTGGTTCTCTCCCACATCAGTAGCCAATGATAAAATCACTTTGAATTAGGCTGATTTCAGTCATAACTTCTTAAGAAATACAGAAATACAGCTTTCTAGATGTCAAGCTTTCTTGAGACTTAACACCACAACATGCACATCAGCCATTGAAGTTGCTATATTTGAGACTATATTTGCATTAACAGAAATCAGACATCACGCTAATTCCCGAAGGGTGTCATCATTAGCTGTATAGTCTAGCATTCATTCTCATTAAGAAAATTTGTAATTAACATGGTGACACAAATTAATTTACTCTACCAATAAATCAGTGGTGCAATAAACTAAATAAAGTACTAATATATGGGTGAATCTATAAACTAATCTGCTTTAAAAAGTATTCATGGACAGAATCTTGGTGCATGAATGAATGAATGATTTTTAATAACCACAGAGAGTCAGGACTTCGGTTTAACGTCTCATCCGAAAGACGGTGCTCTTTTGACAGTATAGTGTCCCCATCACTATATTGGGCCGTTAAGACCCACACAGAGCAGGATGAATCTGATTGGCTGGTGGAATGAGGAGGTTGATTAGATAATGCGGTGCCAGCTGTGGGTGATTAAGTTCACGCTTCTCCCGAAACTAGATTTGCAAGATGACCCTATGCAAATCATCCCAAAGTGCCTGTTGTGTTTTTGTCCCAGAAAACAAGACTTAATATCATTTTGCCTCTCAAGTGAATATATACAATTTTTTTTGTTAACTTTAAAGTTAAATGTGATGAGTTTAAATGACACTATATATTATAACAATAACTATATATTATTGTAAGTGTCGAATTAAACATTTGCAGAAACAAGAACTTACCTGACAAAAGCAGCAAGAATAACTCAGTCCTCATGATGAATGATTCACCTGTAAAAAAAAAAAAAATGATATATATATTTGAGCATCCCGATCACTGATCATTGTTGCCATGGCTACCAAAGAGGGAGCACTGGTGAACCTCATTTCATTGTCCTGTGCTTGCTTTGCCATTTGTGACAATATATATATATATTGTCACAATTGGCAAAACAAGCACAGGACAACGAGGTAAGGATGAACAAAAATATATATATTTAAATTTATAAATTTTCAATTAATATAACTTCTCGCAGATTAATCAAGCATCTGGATAATATCAAACCTAAATATGTAGACAAAACTTCTGTAAGTTTAACACAACAATTTTGGTTGCACCCAGAAAATACATGCAGTTTAAACACCTAGCAGAACTGCTTCCGTTTTATTTTTCTTTTCAAGATTATAATTAGGTATATATAATTATAAGAAATCAAAACTTTAATATAATTAAAATATTTTGTTCCCTTATTTGTCTGTTCCCTCAAATCTCAGCTTTACCCTCAACAGTTCTCGTCATTATAAATTACCATTACTCTGTTGTTCTATTTAATAATGTTCAGTGCTTTGCTACAATCTGTATTGTTAAAAGCGCTATATAAATAAAAGTGACTTGACTTGACTTGACTAACAGTTTGAGATTCAGATAAACAATTTACCTGCAGAAGTGGAAAGACTGAAGGCGGGCAGCATCTGAGTCAGGGTCTGTGTGTTTTTCTCAGTTTTTTGCACTTTTATGCAAAACTTCTTTTCCGAAATGCAAAATACTTTAGCACAGAGGAACTAATTTCCATTTGGACTTGCTAACTCACAAGGCTCGTCATTTAAAGGGCTTTGGAGAACGTTAAAACGTGCATTTTCTTTGAATACAGAAACAATGTGTCATCTTGCACATTCAGTTTTAACGAAGGGAGCTGAGACTTGCGAATCCATTTGCAAGCTTTTATTAGAATTCATGATGAACAGTCCAGGGGTCCGTTCTCCGTACATCGCTTGATACATCCAAAATTAATTGAGACATCTAAGATGATATCATCGCGCTAACTATGAGCTCACTAATCCGGTTCTCTCAGCGCACCTGCTGTTGATGATTAGTATAGCTGGATTAAGTTGCCTAGGATTATTGTGCGTTCCTGCGTTGGTTTAAAAGGTGACATGTATGGATAATATAAACACTAATCACAGCCCTTTGATTGGTTGACGAAATGGCTAAAGAGCGAGCTCAATTTTTTTTCTCAAGCACAACAAGAGCTTTTGGGTTATGGAGAATTACTACGACGGCTTTTAGTGCCACACAAAAAATAAATAACCAAATAGATTGAATTTAAATTAAATGGATTTAAGCATATTTGAATATTGTTGCATCTGAGCGGCCGCTTCTTCTTATTGAGATGACATCTAAGAACTCGTGGAAACTTAATATCAAGAATATGATATTTATTAAAAGACTGAACAAGAAACAACTTTTAACATCAGCTCAAACACTCAGTCCACATTCATTTAGAGGGTGCTAGCTCTCTTATTTAACTCCTTTTAAATTTTGCATTTATGTGGGATTATTAGCAGAATTTGTATCATGTGTAATATTCGCGGGGTATTATGCTTGGAAATAATATTTTATGTCTTCCATTTGATTCGTTATAATGCGCCACCCAATAACAAAAAGATTGGTCCCTTTAGTTCTTTTTTTAAACAAAGTCTTACAATAATGTGTTGTTCAAGCTCTTTACTGATCAGGTCACTGTATTATATATATATATATATATATATATATATATATATATAAATATTCATTATTTGTGTACCTGGTCGTGCCTCTGTGGCTCTCCCCGAGGGTTAGCAGCGGGAACCATCGCCGGAATTTTAAGTTCCTACCCGAACTCTTTTACCGCACATATCTTGGCTCTTTCCGCTGGCACTCTTGCACCATTTTGTGGGCTATTTAAGTGGAGATTGGACACTAACTCTTCGCGAAGTTTTGATTTGCATTGCGATCATCTCCGAGTGTTTTTCTCTGTGGATTATTCTGGTTTACTTTGGATTGTTTATTGGACTCTGATTTCTCGACGCCTGCCCTGACTCCTCATCTGTCACTGAATACACCATGACTTTCCGTACGCTCGCTGAGCTGGGACGCTGATCCATTGCTCACTATTTATCGTTGTGGCTTAAGGGAGGATCTGCAAACTAAGTTAGTGAGCCGGGACCAAGACAAGACCCTCACTGAGTACATGGATCTGGCCATCAAGACGGATCATATTTTCCGTTCCCGTAGGCCCCGCCGTCCTCCGCTCACCCAGGTTCCTGCTCGGTCCAGTCAACCGCCCGCCGAACCCATGCAGATCGGCTCCACTCAAAGCACCCAAGAGGAGCTTGAACGATGACTTCAGAATAATCTCTGCATGTACTGCGGTTTTGCGGGACACATCCGAGCTACCTGTCCTACCCGACCTCCTCTGCCTAAAGCCTACAGGGTGAGTGCCGTTTCCCTCAGTTCTGTTATGAGGATAGATGTATACTTGTCAATAAATAAATTGGAGATTCACGCCCGGGCCCTGGTTGACTCAGGGGGCCGCAAGGAATTTAATTGATGAGGATTTTGTTAGTAAAAACCACCTTCCTCTCCTCACATGTTCTCCCACTGTGGCTGTGACAGCCCTCGATGGCCGACCCCTAGGAACCGGGCGGATCACCACCCAGACGGCCCCACTCATGCTCTTCACCACCTCACTCCACTCAGAGACTATCACCTTCCACGTCATCCATTCACCTGAGCACCCGTTGATCCTGGGACTTTCCTGGCTAAAGCTCCACAACCCAGTCATCTGCTGGCACACCCAACAAATCACCCAATGGTCTGAACACTGCCACTCCAACTGCCTCGGGCCCACCCCTCGCCAACTCCACCACGTTCAAGTCACCCCTGAGGAAGAAATGGACCTCACCAACCTACCCCGGCCCTATCACGACCTCCGAGTGGCCTTCAGTCAAGTCCAAGCCACTCAACTCCCTCCACACAGACCTTCAGACTGCGCCATAGACTTGCTTCCAGGAGCTGTGCCACCTCGAGGTCGAGTCTTCCCCCTCTCTCAACCTGAATCCGAGAGCATGGCCAAGTATATTCAGGAAGAACTAGCTAAAGGTTTTATTCGACCATCCACCTCCCCAGCTTCAGTGGGCTTTTTCTTCGTTAAGAAAAAAGATGGAGGATTGAGGTCCTGCACTGACTACCAGGCCCTGAATGACATCACAGTGAAGTACCGGTACCCGCTACCTCTAGTACCAGCAGCCCTGGAACAACTCAGAACAGCCCGCTACTTCACTAAGCTGGACCTGCGTAGCGCCTATAACCTGGTACGCATCAGAGAGGGGGACGAATGGCAGACCGCCTTTTCTACCATGAACGGGCATTACGAGTACCTGGTGATGCCCTTCAGCCTATCCAACAGCCCCGCTGTCTTCCAGTCTTTGGTCAACGAGATCTTCAGGGAAATGCTAAACAAGTTTGTGATAGTGTACATTGATGACATTCTGGTGTACTCCGAGGATCTGTCAAGTCATGTTCAGCACGTCAGGTGGGTGCTACAAAAACTCATCGACCACCACCTTTACGCCAAGATGTCGAAATGTGAGTTCCACCAGATCAAGACCTCGTTCCTAGGATACATCATTAGCACCGAGGGGGTAGCCATGGACGAAGGCAAAGTAGCAGCGGTGGTGAACTGGCCCCAACCTCAAACACTGAAGGAACTCCAATGATTCCTGGGCTATGCGAACTTTAATCGGCGATGTATTCGCAATTTCAGTAGGGTGGCCGCTCCCTTGACTGCAATGACTAAAAGAGTTACAGACGTCTGCCTTGGACCGAGGAGAGCAGGACTGCCTTCCACGACCTAAAGACACAGTTTACCATGCTCTGTCTCGACTATTTAACACCCTGCCCAAGACGACCCAACCAGAAAATATCACTCATCCTGGCCCCCATACAGTGGGACATAATGAGGGAGATAACCGACGCCCAAGGAACCGACCCCATTCCGCCTTACTGCCCACCCACCAAAGTCTATGTCCCCGAACCTCTTTGTGCTCGAGTTATTCACCTCATCCATGAAAACCCCAGCTCAGGCCACCCTGGGATCCTAGCAACCATTGATCTGGTAACCAATCGCTTCTGGTGGCCGACCCTGACCCCAGACGTAACTGCTTTTGTAAAAGCCTGCACCGTGTGAAGTTTCCAAATCCTCCAGACAGCACACGTACCTTGGCTCTTTCCGCTGGCGCTCTTGCGCCATTTTGTGGGCTATTTAAACAGAGATCGGATGCTAACTCTTCGCGAAGTTTTGATTTGTATTGCGATAATTTCCGAGGGTTTTTCTCTGTGGATTATTCGTCACAATTTGTAGCATGTCAGACACCCAGCAATCGCAATAACGTTCTGATTTGTTTCTTTTGTTATAAAACAGCTCAGCTTTCAAATGAATGTGTTTTTCCTCTTTGTTTGAAGTGTAGCAAGATGTAAAAGTTAAGGAACATTAGAAGTCATAGGAAAAAAGGCTATATACTCATTTATAATGAAGTCTCACTGTAATCAGGAAAATTATTGATTTACATTGCCGCTTATACTAAAGCCATTTTAGCTATTGGTTGTATTTTGCTATAAAACTGCCAGATTTTAAAAGAAGAGGATATCTGCAAGAGATTCTTTAAAGATTTTATTCTCAAAATATTACGACTTTAATCTCATAGTTTTAGATTCTTTTCAGATATATAATATAAACATATAAATAAAATTATATAATATAAAT
>JAUCNO010000795.1:10306595-10323811 GCA_032353835.1 Enteromius viviparus | reverse complement strand
CTCTATGTATAACGTTATTGGATACTGCTTCAAGTTTTGTTTTCATTTATTAAAAGTCTTTTATTTTACGTTTTGTCTACTCGTGCTCCTTCACCTGCTCCAACCAGATCACCACGTTACAATTACAAACTGTTAATAAGATATTTTTTTCAAAAAACCCATAAGACCTGCTCTTTAATTGTAAAAAAGTGCACAAAAAACTGGTTTGAATTTTGTCACCCACTTTTTTCCTTAAATATCTCCCATAGTCATAGTCAACAAATGGGCCTAATGACCTCTCTCCAATTTTAGATTGGAGCATTGATATGGATGAGGGTGTCAGCTCTGCCTCCCTTTCAGTCTTTGCTTCTCCAAGGCTTTGCAGTCTTTTATTAATAATAGCCAAGCATTGACCACTCAAAATATAGTTCTGCAACAGAAAATGCAAGAACGGTGTCTGGACCAAAAGCTGGACTTGTTTTTGTTAAGAAGTTGAGCGGATCAATACCACCCACCAAGAGGCTCTGTGTCCTCACAATCGATTCTCTGCTGACTTCCACAGAAGACATGATGGATTTGTGCTAGTATTTAAACCTATTATTTAGTAGAAAGAAAAATCTACTACTGTATATAAAGAATATATGTATATACATCTAAGGTGGCTCTTTTACCTTTGCTTTATGCACCTAAATTCAACATGAATAGACCAACAAAATATAAATAATAAAAAGTTCAGATACAAAATTTTTTGACATTTATTATTAAATTAATGTCATATTTCTAAAGCTGTTAAAACAAAGCAGTAATTAAACTACAATCATAACTATAGTATAAAATTATATAAAAGAGCGTAGATTGACATGTAATAGTGCATAAAACATTCTGAAGGCATGTACACAGTTTATTCAACTTTCACAAAACAAGCAGACAAAGTTGTCAACACTGCTACTTGATTCCGGCACTCTGAGAGATTCAATTATTCAAATATTGACAAATAATGTAACATTTAAATATTATATTCAAGCACTTTTTGGAAGTATGCCATTTTAAAATACTGTAGATGTAAATGTCTTGAGATTTGTTTGTTAATCTAAGTGTATAAATATCCCAGCACCCCCCTGTGGTGTGTTTCTGAGCAGCACAGGAAATGAGGCAGATGAACATTTTTTTATAGCAGCACTATATCAGCGTGAAGACAATTTTTGGCTTATTACAAAACAACATTTATTTTAATTACCACATTGTCAATTTCTAAGCATCCTGAAAAAGAAAGAGTGTTTATATCCACAAATGATCCATCTTTTCTGCAACAGTCAATAAATTGACAACAATGAGGCACGGAGAACCGTTCAATTTTGAGCATTGCATGTGCTCTCTCTCTCTCTCTCTCTTTTACCATCAATGAACTATTCACCAGCTAAAATAAGCGAGGTTCTTTACCGGAGTGCTTTGTGTAATAGAACCTTTCAACCCAGAGGGAGATCAAGTTGTTTTCTGTTGTGCTGGTTGACCGTATAGTCGAAATTACATGCAAATTAAACCTCATTAGATCTAAACCTTGTCCATTACAGGTTAACAAATGGAGAGGGAGAAGCAAGAGAGGTTGTTCATTTAACTGAAATCCCATTTACACTGAGTACCTGCACTACACACACACACACAGCTTAATACTCTATGCATGCTTTAAAGGGCTATTTTTAACAATTTGAGGAGAGTGGCTCCCTCGTTCACCATAAAACTACGGCCTCACTGAATAGCATGTTATTTAGTGCTCTGTGTGTGCCTGTGTGTTCTTATTTACGCCATTGTGAGGACCAAACAAGGATAATAATACCTAACATTTTTGGCATTGTGCAGCCCAGACTGATGTTTATTTGAAAGTGTAACAATGAAAACAGGTTTCTAACTTGTCTTTTCGCTTTTGTATAACAGTAGATCATCCCTGAACTATCCTATAGTAAACATCAGAACATAAGCTGATAACAGCAAAAAATATGGCAGAACATAGAAAGTTTGACCTATAAATGTCAACAGTATTAACACACATAATAATACTCAGCCAACGAATGAATACTTACTAAAACTGATAACTCGCTATGATTTGCCCCTGATGTTTAAAGCATGCTGGGTAACCAGCAGTGCCACAATTCCCCACAATTCCCAGTGTGTTTGAATGCATGTGTGTGCGGGGAGATTTGTTTGCAAATAAATACAGACCATTGTAAAACCTCAGATGCAGCAATTGTCATAGGGATGAGAAATGCAATTTCTTACTTTTGAGTGTGCTGTGTCAGGTTGATGGAGATTTACACGCACCATAAACAAAGGGATGAGAGCAAGAAAAGATTCAACCCTATATAAGAAGATAAAACATTTACCTCAGCATACGACCTTTTGTAGATTTAAAGGGTCAGTGTTATTATTGAGAACAATGCAAACAGTTTCTCTGTTTACAAATGAGCAGAGGGCAAAGGTCAGCATTCACTCTTCAGTACACAAGCCCCAGATTTCAGCATCAACAGACTACAACGAAGAGGGATGGCAACCTTTTAAAATTTGTTTATATTGCACATCATAACTGCTGCACTATCTGTACTTTTTTAAACAGTTATTATATAAAATTTTAGCATTTTTATCAGGTGCACAAAATTCATCATTTATAAAGGAAAAATTTAAACACTTGGGTGATGTTGCACTCAGAAAACACTGTATACTGTATAGACCAGTATATTTATGTTTGTGCAGTTTTTTGCTACCGAGAGAAACTGAAGCTGTCATGTGAGTTAATATAACCCAGTTCCCCTTTAATCAACATATATTGTTTTCATAAATGTTTTTAGAATTGTACATTAGGTTTCTTTAAACCAGTTCTGGATTGCGCATACTGGTGCTCATGTTAAATGTTTGCTATATAATCCCTATATTAAAAGTTTAAAGTTGCACACACACATTTCACTACTTCATATTGCCATGGTAATCCTCCAATGGGGAAAAGTGCAGCCCATTATAAGACTAAATGCACACAGAACAATAGTTCAACCTCCCTTATACTGCGGAGAGACACAATGCACAAGATGTGTAAAGGAACAGCACGCATGCATGTGAGTGTGTTTATTATCAAAGACAGAGAGCCAGACTGCTTCAACCTTTAGTTTAACCTCATGGCATAGCTGTATGAATGTAGCAGATGGCACAGAACTGAATGCGTAATGATCTATCATTCACTCTCCCCCTTCTCTCCTTTATTTTCCTCTCCCCCATCCTTTTTTCCTCCTCATTTCTTCTGAAAGCTAAGTTATCTTCTCAAATAGCCAATATATATCTATATATATAAAGCTCTTAACCATAACCAAAAGGGAATAAGTCACCTCAGGCCTAGGAAAGATATGAAAATGCATCTAATTAACTGAACTACACCACAGTTGCATGACTTAAATGTCACCACCAACTCTTTTAGTCTTGATTTAAAAACACTTTCTCTGAATGTTAGAATCATTTGCAAGGGTACAAACACAATTCGACTGTAAAAACAGACAAGCGAGTAGATAAGTTTAACTGTTTGCATTTGAAACAATAAAATATCCCAGGTTTGTGTTGACCACAGACCTCATTCATTTTAACCCAAAATCAGTTCAAAACAACCAGTCATGATAAAACAGGAAGCGCTTGAATTCTAACTTGTCTTTTCGCTTTTGTATAAAAGTAGATCATCCCTGCACTATCCTATAGTAAACATCAGAACATAAGCTGATCACAGCCAAAAATATGGCAGAACATACAGAGTTTGATCTATAAATGTCAA
This sequence comes from Enteromius viviparus, assembly GCA_032353835.1. Taxonomy (NCBI): domain Eukaryota; kingdom Metazoa; phylum Chordata; class Actinopteri; order Cypriniformes; family Cyprinidae; genus Enteromius; species Enteromius viviparus. The sequence goes on along the minus strand of JAUCNO010000795.1, from coordinate 10,320,030 downwards.
CAGTATTAACACACATAATAATACTCAGCCAACGATTGAATACTTACTAAAACTGTTAACTCGCTGTGATTTTCTCCTGATGTTTAAAGCATGCTGGGTAACCAGCAGTGCCACAATATTATATTACAGACATAACCCTGACAATTTTGTTTCACAAGCTTTTATGTTTTAAAAGTTTATGCTTAGACTCCTCAAATGATGACTAAACTTATAAATCTTTGTATTTGACAGCTTTTTATTCCTTCATGAGTGGTTAGTGGATGTAAAAAGTCAACAAATGTCCATTGTAAATGAGAACTCTTTAATTACTATATTACAGTAAAAGCATCTCAGGACACACCAGAAAATGTGCAGAACAGTTTTCATAATTTTTATGTCTTCATTGTTATGTTAATAAAATGTGGAATATTCAATTATAGTTAATTATTGTTAATAAAATGTGGAATAGTAATATTAAAAAATGATTAAGGGTAGCCAAACCAGGGCTTGGTACTATAAATGGAAAACAGCATGATTAGTATAAGCTTTCCAGTCACTGTTAAAGAGAACTGTTCACCTTATGCATGCATACATTTTTTTCTGCCATCAATCTCTTCCTTTCATCTCTCGCAAGAGGACTTCCATTACGGACAGCAAGTGGTGACATTCCGAAAATCTGTCATAGATGATTTAGCGTGACCTTCGGGATTGGATGACCACACTTGCGATCAGTTACAGATTATGGTTTGTGCTCTGCCAACAGATAAGGATGCTGTTATTGTTATGTGTTATGATCATGGACACATAACAATATCGGCTGCAAGTTTGTATTAGAGCCAGCTGCCTTATAATGTATAGAATGTATTTTATTTTTTTTGCATGGTAATAGATGTAAATGAGATTGATTTATCAGCACTTTGGCTAGTTGCTGCCAAAACATTTGCATTAATCTGAGCTAACAGGCAATTAAGGTGTTCCTGTATGTGTGTGAGAAAGAGCTTTAAATTGATATTTTGGGGGGTGGTCTTTTTATTGACCACTTTATTTATACAACCTCCCATTATTCACATTTCTTATTTGGAACAAAAGGATTTCCGTCTATTATTTGCTACAGCAAGGCCTGTAAGATTTGCTAGAATTGCAACATCAATCTATCTATCTGTCAGGGTTCCCACAGTCATGAAAAACCAGCAAAGATCAAGGTAGAATTCATTCATATCAAGTCATTTTAAATATTCTTTTAAAAAGGTTCCACTATATACTGTAGTCAGGGTAGATAACATTTGAATTTTCATGAATGAAAACAAGGCTTTTAGGGATAGACTTACAATCCTGTAACTCAAAACAAACTCTATGCATGCTGCCTGTTCAGTTACACTTTATTTATATAGTCCACTTTAGACATTCTACTAACAATGAGTAACTTCGTAATTACATGTCAATTAAATGTTAACTAACTCCCAATCATTTGTAGCTAACTTACCTGTCTACTAACTTTCAGAGACTGTTAGGGTGGGTTTAGAAATAGTAGAATAAATCCAAAATAAAGTGTGGTCCTGTATTCAGACACTTTGCTGTGACACTCATATATTTAACTGAGGTGCTGTCCGTTTCTTCTGATCATTCTTGAGATGGTTCTACACCTTCATTTGAGTCTAGCTGTGTTTGATTATACTGATTGGACTTGATTAGGAAAGCCATACACCTGTCTATATAAGACCTTACAGCTCACAATGCATTTCAGAGCAAATGAGAATCATGAGAAACTGCCTGAAGAGCTCAGAGACAGAATTGTAGCAAGGCACGGATCTGACCAAGGTTACAAAAAACAGAAACAGGACGACTGGTTGCAATCAAGGGAAATATGAATGTGGCCAAATACAGGGATATCCTGGACCAAAACCTTCTTCAGAGCAGGACTTCAGACTGGGCAGGAGGTTTACCTTCCAACAAGACAATGACCCTAAGCACACAGCTAAAATAACCAAGGAGTGAGTCTTGGATAAATGTCGACAATTCTGTGTTTTTCTGTCAATATGGGCTGCTGTGTGTACATTAATGAGGAAAAAATTTAAATTAACTTCAATGATTTAAGCAAATAGCTGCAATATAACAAAGAGTGAAAAATTTAAGGGGGTCTGAATACTTTTCGTACCCCCTTATTTCCACTGATTGCAGCGTCTGAAATTTAAAGTGACCGCCTTACTAATGCTGCCTTCATGAGTTATCAGAGGTTTCCCACTGTACACTTCTGAAGTCCAATTATAAGTGTTCAAGTTCTTTGTCATCAGACAGAATGGAAAACATGGAGGATACCAAGTTCAGTCAAATAAATACACTCAGTTCAATTTGTCTTATCATTTTTAAATAAGTGCTATGTAATATATAATAGATGTGCATAGATGTAGAAACATACTGTACAGCTTTAAGCTGATTGTAGACCTCACTCGATTTTGTACGATTTGTCTAAAACCCTGTGATGGGTAGGTTTAGTGGCGGGGTTAGGTTTAGGTCATTCATACAAATACATACGTACGTAAAATACGTATGATTTAGAAGAAATCATATGAATTTGTACGAGTGAAGTCATACAAATTTATGCGAATTAGCCACCTTGTAAAATATGTATGAATTGCCGTGAGATCGTGTTGTCATTACAGCAGCACTGCAGCATCTTTTTGTGTCTGTGCTATCCATACTGTAAGTCTTTTGTTTAGGATGCATGCCCACTTTATAAATACCGTATTGATCGCTGTTCATGGCAGAGGGCAGTTAGTTTAGAGCGTAGACATACTGCTGAGATAATTGCCACTTCAGGTTGATAGATTTTCCAAGTTCATAAACTGTGCAAATAGTATGATCACACTGACACACAAAATATTAATCTTCCGCAGTGAACTCCCCCTGCTCACGTTATCGCTGAAGCTCAATGCAGATCCTGAAGTAGGCAGTTTTTTTAAAAGGCGCATTCATTAAATATTCCATCAATCCATCCATCTGTTTTCCAAACTGCTTGTCCTGCGTAGGATCACGAGGACGCTGGATTCCAGATTCTCGGCCGTAGGCAGGGACTGTTAAATATTGTAGAGTATTAAATAATGCAGGTGTAGACTTGAGAACTTTTTATCGAATTTAGTTGTTAAAGACTGACAAAAGTCAAATCCATGTCCTTTCTGAGCCCGGGACTAATAATTCTGGAGCTGCAGGAATATGTGGGTGAGCAATCACAACAAAGTCCTTGATTAACTTTAGATAGAAGTAAGGTCATGTTGGATCAGTTGGATCATACGACTGTAAGTCCTGTTTTCTTCTGCAGTGAATGTTGATTCTTAGTATTCACGCTTCATTCACTGACAGCGCTGCTATTGTTTAGTCTTGGATTATTGCTGATTGTATTACGGAGACGTGAAGGACAAACTGTGACTAAAACTCAAAACCCAGCGCATTTGGTCTGATAGTGAATTCGACCCAGTAGTGAGACCTTGGAATAAATCACTTCTACAAACATTACACAAGAGTCACTGCACACAGGAGACGCTTTTTTGGGGGACCAAATAAAACCCTGAGATGAAAATAAAATAATTGAAAGTGAAAACAAGGGGAAAAAGAAATATGCGGTTCCTGTGAGATAGTGCTGAATGAAGGAAAGATGAGCAAAGACTAATTTTCTCACAATAATAACAGTTTCTTTGTGAATCTGAAATGAATTTTTTTTTTTAAGGATGGACAGAGGTAGGAGCCAAACTATTGAACTGAGAATCACTTTAATTTGCTTTAAAAATACAGTTTTCTTTAATAATGAAAATAATAGCTTCTGAGAAATTTTCTTACAAAAATATGAACTATATGAAGTATATGATGTGATCACAATGTGCTTGTGTGTGTGTGAAAATATGTAGCTCAAAAATATACATTAAAATTGTTTGCACAGACCTATGAATGGGTTAAATATGATTCAGCGAAGCCCATCTCATAGGCCATCATTTGCCTTTTTTTCCTCGCAGAAAGCTTTTTTGAATGAATTGTTTCCCTGATTGATTCGAGGACTCATCCAGAAAGGCAGTCACATTCTGGTTTCACTGAAGGAGTGGTTTTTGAACAAATCTGTCTCCGAATCCATCTTGTTCAGTGAAGGTATCGTTTTCCATCAAATCATTTCACTGAATGATTCAATAACTAGCCCGCTCATGTCTTGTAACTTGCAGGAATAATTTTTGAACATATCTGTTTCGAATCTAATTGGTCTTGTTTGTTGAAGGAATCATTTAAACAAATTGGTTCACTGAACGATTCATCTGAATGACTCATAAAGACGCAACTGACGTCTAGGTCAATCTGTCTCTAACACAGATTTGATTCATCAATACAGTGACATGTTCTGTGTAAAGTTCATAGAAATGCATGTAATTTTCACAGCTCAAATGAAGCTTTTGTCTGCTAAAAAAACCCATGTAATAATACTGCTTTAGATATAAATGTACTGTATATAGTCTTTATTAGTTATTCACAAGTTGTACTGCAATGTGTCGATGCGGTTTAAGTTGCAAAAAACACATTATTTTCCACAAACTGTACAGTTTTCGTTCTACTCTAAGCCCCGCCTCCTGACTCTCTCATTATAAAAAAGTGAGGTGTGCTCTGATTGGCCAGTTATCCAGTGTGGTGTGATTGGCCGAAAACCACAAGCATGTGGCAGAAATGTTACGCCCCTTACCATAACACTATGCTGTGTCCTGTTGCTGACACCAAAAACAATAAAACACATTACAAACAAGTTGCGTTGCATCACGCCTCATAAAAAAACACCATGTCTACAATCGTGCACTACCCTTCACTGCTCAAAACTCACGTTTGAATTGTAAGTAGCAGCTTCTTTTAATAAGAAAACATAACTTATTTAAAGGTTGTGAGACTGTTCTTGCAGAGGTAGAATCTGTGCACAGCCAGACTGCTCTGTCAGCTTCAGGAATCAGTCCTCCGTAGATGTGCTGAACACACTCCAACATTTGTGTTCAACTGTTCTGGAACAGTGTTGGAAACACAACTTAACACCGATTTCTAGTTGTGTCCTAGACTCCAAAGAGAAAGGAAAACTTGGAATTGCATCATATGACCCCTTTAAAAACCAGTTTACTTCATGAACAGTTTACATGCAACGCCATTACTAAAGTATAATTATAATGCTTTAGGCCAGTATTGTATGACTTTCAATTTAATTCAGTTTCATTCAGACAATTTTTTCAAAACCCATCAATACAGTACCAGTAGAAATTGAATTCAAATATTCCCCTCCTTACCCTATAGCCTTCCTGCGATGGCAATTTAGGTAGTTCTGATGATGGGCTGGACAGCAGCGTGTACTCAGACTCAGTCATTTTCTTTCTTGTTTACGAACTGCCAGCACTTATGCATCCCTCTCTCTCCCCTTATCTTTCATTTTACACTTGACCAAGCATCTGAAATGAACCTTGAGGAAGCAAACACCAGCACTGGCGATTATAATTTTTCAATCATTTGGAGAGCTGGTGTATTAGTGGAAATAGGTATCTCAGTGACTTGTTGTCGTCGTGATAAGAGGCCAGCATGGCTCTCATTAGCTCCACGAAGGATTAAGGGGCTAGGAGAGGTTATTTTGACCAGCGAGAGAATGCATTGTAATGAGACTCCAATGTAGGAGCATAAACACACTTGGACATGCACTTTAATCAGGAAGAAAGAGTCCTTTCCTCCACTTTTTCGCTGTAGATGGAAGGAGGGATTTGCGAGTTTTGAATGTGCTGATGACATTTAATCTGTGTGGAGGACGAACTCTCATATTTCAAGTTGTGACTGACATGCCCCCTAGCATGCGAGGAATATGGAGAAAGAGATGCAACGTCAAAACAAAGGACAGAATACAAATATTATTGTCTCTAAATTATTGCGTCTGAATTCAAACGCAGCCGGGTGAGAACTCCCAAAACGTAATAAAACTCAAAATGTAACAAAAAAAGTAGTTTAGGTACATATATTAATAACTAGTGATACTAAATTTTAATTAAAACTATTATTGGCAATATTAAAAATTATAAATATGAATTAATAAATAATAATTATTTGATTACATTTTAACAATTTTAGTCAATTTTGTATTTTTTTATTATGATAGATTTTTTTTCATATTGTCTTAAGTGAAAAGATATAATCTGAGTGAAACAAATATATAATAATGATTTAATAAAATAAATGAACGATTTGAGAAATCATTTAAATGGCCATTTTTGTTATGATTTGTATAAAGTAGAAATTAATGAATATAACATTTGTCTGGTGTTATGGATGATAAAAACAATTTGTCCAGTGATGCATGATTAAACATAAACAGTTTTACAAATATTAATTGTTGACACAAACAGCATGCTGTAGATGAGTGAATAAATCAGTGCACAGATAGCCACGTGGTGTATTTGAGTGAAAAGTAGAATATGTTGATGATATATGTCTAAATGTTTGAAATTATATTTTTCAAAATGTATGATAAATGATTGTATTCAGTGCTTTTTAATGTCAAAGGCATTAAATGATTCATTCCACAAAATAAAAGCATGATATGTTGGGTTCAAAAACATGCATTAAATGTTGGATTTGCTACAGGAAACCTAGAACAATGTCCATATTTGTAGCTTTTTTTGAAACACATATTTTGGTGCAAATCCAGATATCCCTGAGCTGAATGTAAATCTGGGAAGGATTGTCTCTTCGTCTTGGTTTGAGTCAAAGACTCATGGCAGGGATGGCGTTTGACATGAGGTGAATGTTTTTGAAGACCTGCGACGAGCTTTTATTGTGATTGAAGATTTGTTGCAGGCCAGAAATACCTGCTGACTGATGGGAGAATATGAAATGTTTCTCTCTTCGACTCTAGCTCCCAGCCCTTCGTCTTCTTTTCTCTTTTGCCGACAGACAGTTAATCCACATTGTGGGGCCGCATCCGGACGGGCCCTGGGGCCGTATTTCAGAGGACAGATCCATCATGTATGATGTGGCTGATGTTCCCATAACTCCAATCTCACTGGGGTAATGTTTGCTGGCATAATTCAGCACTCTATAAATACAAGAGCTTGAAGGAAATACGGTGCTTTTATTAAAACTGTAAATCGAAAGTCTTTCCTACAAAAGCCAGAGAAAAAAAAAATCACTGGCCGTTCCGAGGTTTGCATTATTATATTGCTCAAGCCATTTGATGTTGGCAGAAAAAAAGCCAAAAGAAACAACAATGGGAAGCAAATTATCATATCATAAAATATCATATCATTGTCACAGTGCCCTCTAGCCCAACTCTCACTCACGCACATTCACACAGCACTCTCTCTCTGTTACTCGCACTCCAGTTCCCAGCATCCACTGCACTATCACTCCACATCTTTCCATGCCCTGTTCTCTGTATTCTTGATTTTCTGATTGTTTGCTGCCACAACATTTGCCTGTGTACTATGACCTCGATTCTGCCTTGCCTTCACTGCTCTGTTTGCCTGTGTCTTGACCCTGCCCGTTGACTCTGATTAAAGAAATCTGCGCGTGGACCATTCAGTTGTTAAAATCATAATGTTTGATTTATTTGCAACTTGTTTTCTGTGTAAATACAGTATATATTTTACATATTTCAAATAATAATAGTCATTTTTGTATGCTTTTTTTATTTTATTATTACAACATTACAGCAGGAAATATTATTATATTATAATGTAATTTTATATAATTCTATTTTATATTATACTATATTATATTGCATTACTCATGGATATATATATATATTTTTTTTTTATTATTATTTATTTATTTTTTTTTTTTTTTTATTAATTTTTTTTTTTCTTCAGACTTAAGTTCAAATTAAGTGGTAGTGAGGTAAAGCTTCATTTAAGAATATTTACATATTTGTACAGTAAAAAAAAAAACTAGAGACTTTTACCTTTTACTCATTTTTCTTCTCAAATGTATCTTATTTCAAGCCTATGTAGATATTTTACTGAAAAATAAGACAAACAATAATTTGTTTAGAGAGTTAATAATAAAGTAAAAGTTTTGATAATGCAAGCAAAAATAACTTATGCATTTTATAAAAAATAAAATATATAGCTCTTATGTTCATCACATTTCTAAACAAAAACAAAACAAAACAAAAAGCAGAAGTGCTAAAACTCTTGTAATGTAATGTCCTAAATATATATCGTACAGCACTAAATATAAAGGTAAAAAGGAAGTAGAATGAGTCTCGATCACAGTAATTTTCCACGTACGTCAGTCTTTGTTTATGGTTGAATGCTCTCTCATTAAAAGATGCAGACAGTGTTTATCTCAGTAAAGTCACTCAGTAAACACTGTAGGCTGCTGCCGCCCACATTTATAATTGCTATATGAATATGCAGTAATTAAATAGCCCGTGCTGTTCAATGCTATCTATTAACACATGCTGCTTGATAACGACAGCCTCAGATAATGACATAAGACAAAAGACATTTGACCTCATGGGTTGACCAAAAGGTCATGCAAGAGCTTCAAAGGTCAAGTGCAAAGATTTCTGGTCCTTCTTACAATTAATATTAAAATACGTGAGTAAATAATGTTTGTCAGTGGGTAAACTGTGCAGAACATTAGCATAGCGATTAATTAAGCCCAGAGACGATGTGTCGGCAAACGAGTGTGGCTGATTCTGAAAATCTCTCAATATTATCAGCTAATTAATCAGAGCTGGAGTATGAAGTGTGACATAGCGGTCAATCCTTTTATATTGTGTTTCCTTTTGAGGCTTTGCTTTCTTCTGTTAAAGCACACACATAAATAAAGGGGAAAAAAAGTTAATTAGAAAAAAAAAATGCATAAAATGAATTTATTAAATGAATGAAATGCACAAAATATGTACTTTATTACAAATTAGTCAGTTTAATTACTATTTTTTTAAGGTGAACCTGTTTGTTTTTCTTGTGGTGAGACATGTAATGCATTAAAATACCTGTATGTGTTTATATTTATAATAAATATACAAAGTTAACACAAATATTACATAAACAAAATTTTTATTTTGTATTCAATTAATCAGATGAATATATATATATATATATATATATATATATATATATATATATTATTCATTCATAAATTAATTAATTGCATTGCCTAATATAAGGAATATAATTTGTTATACATACATTTATCTGATCAAAATACATGAGCAATCAAAATATTACATGTATTAAAATATATGCAAAATATTATTAAAATAAATATTTAAATAAATTATTTTATAAAATAACTATTTGTTATATACATTTATTTTAAAATGTAATTTTCTAAGACAAAAGCCGTTTTGATGACAAAGCCATTACATCAGTCTTTCATTTCAAAAGTTTTTGTTCTTGCCACTGTGTAAAACATATATATTATATATACATACATATATATATATATATATATATATAATAAAAAATACTATGTACTATTGCAGTACGTAAATTGTACTTCAAGGTGTGTGAAGATGAAATGAGCAATTCATGATAAGTAATTTCATTATGTTAAAAGGATTGTTAGATATATTTAAATACATAATTTTCATTATACACAGCAAAAAATAACTCTAAAAAGTTTTATGTGTGTTATTTTTCAGTAAAATATCTATAAAATTACATTTTAAAATAAATTCTTAAATCAAGATCTTGAGAAAAAAAAATAAAGAATACAAAGATTTTTTTTAACCATTTTTAAATATTCATCAAGTGAATTTATGCATAAAACAGTAAAAGGAAAAAATCTGTCAATGGGGTCATGAAAATAACCTTGTTTTCCATTTAAATGTAGCACAGGTAATTGTCCTCTGGCAAACTAGTATAAATCTAATTTTCAGGAAAATATCATTTCAAAATAAAGACTGAAAGAGTTGTCAAAGCTTATTGTAGGTGTAACTGAAGTGGAGTTTATGCATCAAGTCACTATTATGCTTCAAAATTCATCATTTGTGAAGATTACCATGGGGAACAAAACATCTAATAATCTAATACATTTCTGCAAAAGCCATTGGAAAACTCATCTCAGTTGCTTTGATGCTGCAATTACAGGATCATCCAGCAGAGGCTCTCTGATAGAACTGCATCTGTTTTCTGATGTTTTTTTGAAACACGAAGTTAGGTTGGGAAACATTAAAGGGCCTTCAGAGTTCAGAAAAAACACAAGTCAATCATTAACACATCCATCCATTTCCAAAAAGGTTATTTTGACATGCCTTGGAAGAGATGTTGGATTCAGTGCTAACAAACATGAACTAAAATCCAGAAAACTCTATTTCAGATTATTTTGGATCTTTAAACTCTAACATTTGACACAGGTCAGAGGTGAGTGGCATTTTGCCAAATAACACATTCATTTTGCTCTAATGCTGACTTGATGTGTATTAATTGCTTTCTGATTAGTTACTAAATGCCATGTTGAGTTAACATTCATCCATGCATGCATTTCCACAAGTCTTTGACATGGCCACCAATGCCACATCACTGTGCATTGCTTTAATTGATTTAAAGTGAAGTATAAACTTGAGATGTGGTGGAAGTAATTATAAGATGCAAGTTTATGAATGCATGCAGATCTGGTTTTCATGAGTGGCAACGGTACCGAGCCTTCAGCTGCAAGAATATCTCCCATTCTGCTCAGAATCAAATATTAATTTGGTCCACAGGCAATCTAAAATTGGGCAAAGACTGTATTTTGGTTTCTGTTGCATTGCGTTTTCCTCAAACGTCCGAACATATGTCGCATGCAGTCTTGAAAACAAGCATTTTAATCCTTGGAGGGCAAAGGTTTTTGCCTCTGAACGCTGCCGAACCTCGAAGAGGCCTGATGCACTGATGAGCTGATCCTGTGGGCTTTTCCCTTAGCGCTGACCAGATCCTCATCATTTTCTAAATGTATCTCTAAACCAGCTTGCAGCCCGCAAATGCCAAGGGCAGGCGAATGTCATGAAACGTTAGATTATTCAGGCAAACACATCCTAATTGGAGAAAAGCTTGAAGTTCTCATTCTCTGGCTTATTATGGATCAGCGCGCAGGGTTGAATCTGGTGCCCTCAGCGGTGCCACAAGCAAATGAGACTTTCTCTCATTAGCAGGATGAATGCAACAGTATGTTTCCCGTCTTTGCCTTGAATGGTGAAGCAACAAGACTTGTATTTGCATTCTTGCGCTCCGCAGGAACAAACATGCTAACTCGTGCAGGGTTCCAGTGCCAAGTGTGGCTTCAGCAAGCCTAGCACTGCACAGATACGACTGTCTTCTCCTGTGATGTAGCATGATGACAGCGAAGACAGTCAGTTTCTCTTCGGTAGCCCAAGGATGCAAATTGGGGGATGCTTTTGAATCATGTTCAGCAAGTCTTGAGAGAACTTTCTTTGGTTAGAAAGTGTTCTTTCTGCAATAATAGGCAACATTTTTTGAGAAACACATCTCAGAATGATGGATGAAATTAGCTATGAACTTCTTGAATAATTATGGATACATTATATCATATAATATTTCAGTTTTTTAGCAGAAGAAAATGTTAGTTTATTAATGTAATATTCAGAATTTATGTATATATGTGTGTATATACTGTATATGAAGAGTTCAGATGCACTGTATATATATACATATATAAAGCTGTTATATTTTTACATTACATGGACACACAAGTAAAGGCATGTAAATATTTCCTCAGATATATCCTGTATCTGTGTGTATTTATATATACATAATAAATATAGGCCTACAGATTTCACGGACAAAAAAATTCCCCTTGGAATTAATCATTTGATATATACTGTACTGTGTATGTGTGTGTGTTATGTAATTACATTATGTAATATAATGAATATAATTCGTTATACATAAATTTGTTTGATCAAAATTAATTTAATATCAAAATATATGAAAAATATTTTTTACATTTTAAATACATTTTTACACCAAAATAAATAATACACCAAAGCTATTTAATTCATATTATTGTGTGTGTGTGTGTGTGTGAGTGATATATAGGTTATATACAGGTTCAGTGATCATAATATATAGTTAAATTAAAATTATAATCTTGGTGTATTTTTCTTCAATGTCTTTGTCTGTCTTCAAATTAAAAATATCTAACCATCCTTTAAACATGATCAATTCACTCGTTATATATTGCTCATTTCATCTTCACACATCTTGAAGTAAGTTATTATTTCATACTGTAATAGTACATAATTTTTTTCTTGTTAAACAGAAATTGGTTTGTGACTAAAACAAGAAAAAGTCATTTTCTTAACACTGGAAAACAGATGAGATGCAACAATAACTTGGTTTTCACTGTAAAGGCATTTAGCCCCAGCACAGCATGAAAGCTGCAGATTTTAGCATGCATCCGCTTCACTGGAAGAGATGCTGCTTAGGTCGCAGCATTGAGTGTTTGTGGCTCTGACAGGAGTAATTAGCACGAGAGTGCTGCAGGGTTAACTTGGATAGAAGGAACACCAGCGCTGCCATCGCTGCGATCCTCCAGAGACACACACAATGAAGGCTTTGGCTCTGTTTTCATGTATAATATACACACTGAATACCTAATTGCAACTAAAATCTTAGTCTCGCACTAGCAACATTTTTTGTCACATTAATATAATTGTTGATCACAAGTAATTATATAGAGTGCAACAGTCGGTTTCTAGAATTAAAAATCCTATTTATTTTCTCCATAGGGGAATTGATTTTTAACGAGAACTCATAAACTTTTAACAACGGCACTTAATCGATGCTGTATTCTTTTGTTGAAGCCATTGGTTTGCTTTATTTCAACTTTTGTTTACAATAATTGTGTTTAACAGCAAAATCCCTGATGGTGAAAAATGACACTACAATGAAGTTTGACAGACCATTCCACCAATCAGACAGTTCCAATGAGTGCTTAGCTCCGCCCATTATCATGAGGGCACCATAAATGAGGTAATTCAAACACACTTAAATATTTGGACACATATGTGAATATTTTGCAAAAAATAAATAAATGAAACAAAATAAAATAAAAATAAATAAATTGATATTTTATGATTTGTTATTTGATTATAGTGCTTTGAAGTATTAAAACCATTTACAGACTGTTTTTTTGGTTTGTTTGTTTTTTGTGATGTGATTCTCCTCAGAGCTCAGAGAGGTTTGTCTTTTTTATGGTTTATAGTAACATTTACCGCTTACTTAAAAAAAAAATCCTAAATTAATGCCACTGAAAAAAAGAGTCAGGTACTGCTATATACTCTATTTATATTATTATAGTTTTTCTCCATTGGTTTGGCTCATTTCTTGAAACAGAAATTACATTCTAAAAAAAGATCATTTGGCAAAACAGTGTTACAAATTAGCACAACACTATAGCTCACTTGCAAAAGCTCATATCTCTCCAAAAACAGTTCACTCATGTGTCAAAACTAAAT
>JAUCNO010000795.1:10273509-10306495 GCA_032353835.1 Enteromius viviparus | reverse complement strand
TGGAGAGGCCCGCATTTTCTCTCTTATATATAGATATATATATATATATATATATATATATACACACACACAATCTAAACATGCTTTATTGAATGCAAATTGGGTTGACAGTCTTACCCTTTCATGAGATCTGTAGAGCTCATTGATGTCAAAGTTCTCAATGTTCAGGTGCAGTTTTTCCTTACAAAGTTCACAGGTAGTGATGGCTTCCAAGTTAGAACCTGTATATGAAAGTGCACATGTACTCAATATGAATATATAAAAAAAAAAGCTGCATTCACCTCTTATTAGCAAATGTAGCCCTCAACGAGATTTTGAACCCCAGTTTATGCTGCTATTGGGAAATGGTAGAACCATTGTATTTTCCCAATCACTTTAGCACACAATTATGGCAGTCATTCTAAACTCTACAATACACTGTCATAGCACTCTTCCATAATGGCTTATAGCCTCCTTCCTCAATGTCAAATGTTCTTTTCAAAAATATAGACCGTTAACAAATGAGATTTTTCATAACTTCACATTTCCAATGTGTGCTTTTTATCAGTCTGCTTTCACACAGTGTTATGCATCAGAAGTCCTGAACTGCAGGAAATTAAGCCCAAATCCTCCTTTTCAGACCGAAATTGAAAGCAGTTCCTTTCTCAGTTCACATCAAACAAATGAATATACACTATATAAACACCTAATTTACTCCTGCCCTCAGGAAAAGACATCCATACCAGAGCTGATTTTGGAGCGAAGCCATTTCTTAATGCAGTCCTGGTGCACATACTGCAGGCTGCCGGTGCACTTGCAGGGCTCGATCAGAGGGTTGGAACTCGACTGCTCCCCCATCTGACAGATTCGGCACAAATCACCTTCCTCCTCATCAGAGTCCTCCAACAGCAGGCTAAAAGTAGGAAGATGATGTGGTTATACTCCGCAAATTAAGTTATGAACATCCTTTTCTACTTCACTACGTGCCCAAACATTCAGAATTTAGACACATTTCAGCTGAAGCAGCTAATCACGATTTTCTGAAGGAATGGAAACTCTGCGTGGCACAGCCTATAAATAATTATTTGATGAGAAAACCGTGTGGGCTGCAATTCATCGCTTTATAAAGTGCATCTGAGTGTGTACTTGAGTGCCTCCACACACTACTACATCATAAAATTGTATCTTAATTCCACAAATCAAAATGGCATACACTTAACTATCAGCCAAGTGAAATATGTTGTTGTTCCAGCCCATGGCTTGTGGGCAGTATTAGTTGACATGCACTCACAAACAAACATATTTGCAGTTATTCTTTAAAATGAAAATGTTTTGTAAAAGTAAACATAACTTTGTAAAGAAAAAAAAAAAAGATTGACCCTCATCTTTATATTATTGTTTGTTTGTTTTTTGTATGTTTGAATGCATCAACTTCAAACCATTGTTTTGCTCTAAAAATGCACTCAATTGTTTTCGACGGCATTAAAACGAATAAGCCTTATTAAAAATGCATGCACTGAAAAAGTGCCAATTTTTCAAGAATTACAGAATTAACCTTAACATTTCGCAACGGATTCAAGGTGCTGCATTGACCTACCAGGAGTAATTTCTTAATTTCAGTGTATATATATATATATATAAAAAAAAATAGTATTGAAAATGAATAATACCACATAGTTTTCACATTGGGACATAGGATATATATTGCATGGGATAATCATGTGCATCGTGTCAACAAAGCTGGTTCTTTGATTAGTTGTAAATCTCCATCACTTGTTTTCAAATGGAGTACCAGTTAATACACAGAACTGTAAATCACCAACAAGCTACGCAACATCGCGGCAAATTTTGCAGGCGAATCATTTGTAATGGTGAATGCTATATAGCATAGTTTGTCATAATGTGGATGATTATCTAATGCGATTAAATCACTAAGCCCTATTAGGACACAGATTAAGGTAGAACAGGGGTTTCCAACACTGCTCCTGGCGATCAACTGTCCTGCAAAGTTTAGCTCCAACTCTAATCTAACACACCTGAAGCAACTAATTGCGTGTTTTAAGATTACTTGAAAATTAAAGGCATGTGTGTTTGATTAGAGTTGGAGCTAAACTTTGCAGGACAGTCGATCGCCAGGAGCAGGGTTGGGCACCCCTAAGTTAGAGAATTAAAATTGTCCTCTGACCTCTCCTGAATCTTTCGCAATCTCTCTGGGTCTCTGGAAGGGGCAGGCTTGTCCTTTGCCTGATCATCAGTTTGACTCCTCCCTTCTGCTCCCACTCCCACACCAATCACCATATTCTCAGGCATACGGAAGAGTGGGCTGGTCATCACCCTGCCCACACCATGGCTCCGTCCCACCAGACGGGCTCCATCCTGCAGCAGCGAAGCAGAGAGACTTGAGGCTCCTGCAGAGGGGGCTGCCGTGGCACCCTCTGAGGACTCCTCTTCATCATCGTCATCATCATCTTCACAATCTGTGGCCCGGTCAGGTGTTTTACGACCATCACGATCACCAAGAGAGAACTGGGGTGAATGACGAGAGTCCATACGGGCGCTTTCATCACGCCCTTCCCTCCTGCGACGAGAGAACAGCGGGGTACATCGGTTCCAGTTTAGCCAGGACAGGCCTGCTGGAGATCTGAGTGATTCTTGTTCATGCTCTCCTACATCAGCCCTCTCCTGGACTGGAGCGAGAGATGGTCCACGTCTGCGCAAGAAAGAAAACGCCTGAACAGGGTCCGAGTTCCTCAGCTCTGCTTCCAAATTTTCTCTGCTGACTAGAGGAGGGACTTCAGAGGGTGGGGCTTCATCTGGGCTTGAATCAAATGACCGAGAATCAGAGGCAGAGCTGACGGTAGAGTTTGACTCCTGACTGGAGCGACGGGAGAAGAGCCGAGACAGCAGACGCCTGGTTGTTCGCCTCCCATCCGAATCACCGCCATTCTGAGCAGGAAGCGGAGTAGAGGCGGGGCTAGAGGAAGGTGGGCTGGAGCTACAGACAGTAAGGGGCGTGTAAGGGGTAGAGCTCCATGATGAGAGTTGGGGTGGGTCCGAGACTGAGGCAGAGGTTCTGGTAGAGCTAGAGCTGGAGCGTGGTGTATCACGAGAGAACGGACCAGACTGGTAATCTGAAGTCAGCCTGTGGGAGCTTCGCTCCAGAGGAGAAGGAAGGTACTCGGCTGAGATACGGCGGCTAGATGAACCATTCTCTCTGTGGGATAAATACTGGCTCTCTTTGGGTCGAGCACCTTGTGCATAGGTGGAGGTAACACGCTCTGAACGGTCTGAAGCACAAAAAGAAAGGTAGAGTTACCATGATGGGCTATAATAACGGATTAGACCACTGGCTTTGGCCAGAAAACATTAGATCACAGTCTCTACTAATGAGCTGATCAAGTCTTAATTTGTCTACAGTTACAAGGCTGAAATCCATTGCAATAGGCTAGATCTGCATTAGCATTTTTAAACCTTTCTCACATTGACACATCTGAAAATCAGTACAACACGCTTCACATCAAGTCACCATTTTCAAAAATAACCTTTTTTTAATTATACCCAACTGAAACAGCCGTTTTCACTGGTTAAAACATTTTGTTCCAGTTTCAGACAAAATGTAGAGCAAAAGATGCATTATCAAATGCATCATAATTAAAGTGCCACTTTTATACTTTTAGACAACTTTCTTTTGAGAGACAATAGACTTTATACACAGTGCAATTTCAGATTTAAAACTTTGCACTATGTTTTCACTCAAAAAAAATCCATAATAGGGGCACTTTAATGTGGACTTAGTCAAAGTCCAAGGATGACAATGTTAGAAGAAATGCTAAGATAATATCAATTAAAAAAAAAAGTAACATTTATTATGCTTTGAAACCATTGGGTCAAATCACATTCAAAATTTTCAGTCACTTTTTAAACTTTAATTTTTGTTACTGAATTTTACCCGACTTAAAGGGGTCACATGAAACAATTTAAAATGTTTCTTTCTCTTTGAAGTGTTACAAGCTGTGCATAGATAAAAATCCCTAAAGTGGCAAAGACTAAAATCTCTCAACCAAAGAGATGTTTTTTATAAAAGTTGAATTGTCCACATCAACTAAAAATCAGTGGTTAAGTTCAACCAGAACAGTTTAACCCAAATATGTTTGGTTTACAGAGGACCGTTTCCTGAACCAGCCTATGCTGGTTGTGCAAAGACACTATACAGTGAGGCAATTTCAACCCTGCAAGGACAACCTGGTGCTTCTGACTCATAATCGTTAAAAGTAAGTTACATTTTCTTAGTGCTTGTTTTCTGTAGTTTCTCAGATAACAATTGCAGACAGTGGATTATATTTACGAGGTGTAAAGAGTAAAGAGTATAAAGTCATAATAATGAGTAATTATGTCCCCTCTGGTTGAAACAAATGCCACTTTTGTAATGGCTTTTATTGTTTTCGTGTCATAGCACTGGGACGTGGCATAACATTATGGTAAGGGGTGTAACATTTCAGTCAAGCGCTTGCGACATTCAGCCAATCACAATGTAATGGACAGCTGGCCAATCAGAGCACATCACACTTTAATGCAATGAGCTTTGTACAAATCAACCCGTTTCAGGAAGGTGGGGCAATATAATAAATATTGCATTTCACCAAATACACAAAATAATGTTCTTTTTAGCATAATCATATGACCCCTTTAATCAGGGGCAGAGTGGGGCACTAAAATCCACTGGGAAAATTCTTTACCCAACAGGCCCACCCCTTTTAATATATAACAGCTGGCCCCTACATCAGATGATATTTAGTGAGTCTAAATGCAGGAGCATAAACCGAACAAGCCAATAGGAGGTAGCACTATTTCACCTATTTATTAATAAAAATATACTTTAACATGCAAGGCAAGTCCCTCCCCTACACATCTCTCTCCATGACAGTAACAGTTACATTTTTATATAACGGATGCAATTTAACCAAACCCACCCAAACTAACTTAACATCACTAATACAATAATTAAGACAAAACCCCAACTGTCTTGCTTAAATGGTACAAAAATAAATTAACTCTAAAGGAATACCCATAATGCACCCAGCGCCGACTGCCAGGTCATTACAATATAACGTTAATACTAAATATTTTTTTTTCTGGATGAAGACCCAGATTATGGTATTTTTATATCCCCCCAGTTTTACAGACAAGGCTTAAGATAAATATATATTGGTTGGATGTTTGCGGCGCGTGGGGAAAGGGAAGATTTAGACGCTATTCACAGAGACTTTAGTAATGACTTTAGAGAATTTAGGATCCGCTGTGTAAATCCTTCAGCCTGCCCGACCGTCCCGATTGCCACTTCGCCCCCGCCTTTAATATTACATTTTGAAAAATAATTCAATAACTATAAAGCCCAAGCATTGAGCATTTTTAGGCATTATCTCAACATTTTTATAAAACATATTTGGATGTCTTCAACTCACTTTTTCAATCATACCTAGAACCGATAAAAGAAATGGATGACATCACCGAGACTGCTAGTGGATGATTGTGTCTGTGTAAATGTGAATGTGTGTGCACATACACAGTGAAGATGTCAGCCCACTAGGCCGGTAACTAGACTCCCCCAGTGAGGTCAGTCCTGAATCCCCCCTCTTCTCCAAATCTCTGCGGGCCCAAAGACCCTCTGATGGAGTAGTCGTAGATGAAGAGGAGGATGAAGAGGATGATCTAGACAAAGGACTGATGGAGGATTTCCATGAAGAATCTAAACACAAGAACAAAGTGTTAATCCACAATACATCCATACAGACACCCAATATTACCTAGAGTTACAGCATTTTAAATATATTTAAAACCTTGACATACTTCCTAAAGTGGTGTAAGAGCTGACAGGTTTAGATATGGAAGGGGATCTGGAATATGCTGCTCTATTTGTGTAGGAAAGTTTTGCTCGTTTAGACTCGCTGTCTTGGGATGTGCCAAGAAGTCCACAGTAGGTTCCAGGTCTTCTCTCAGAGTCTGTCTAAAATGCAATCACAAAAACAGAAGCAGTCAGATGTGTTACATGTCTGGGTTGGTTGCTTAATGGACCCCAAGATTCTTGGACGGTTCACGTTGCAAAAGGTCCTTTAAACCTGATTTTATGCTACTTTATAAAACCAAAAAAACTTTGGACATACAATCTTATATCAATACCATAGCATGAGGTAATAACGTAATAATTATATTATAATACACAAAATATTTACAAGTCTGCCTCGGTCAACACTGGCAGATTCTGTCCATTTTCGATCACAGGAAGATGATGAAGACAGTGAGACAGGAGTAGAGAGCTTCCAGTTGGAGTGACGGCTTTCAGTTGAAGTGTAGCTTCTTGGTGAGCTCAGCAGACGGGAGCTCTAGAAAAGACAGGAAACATGAGAAATTAACAAGATGTGATGGTTAGAACATGTGACAGGAAGTGACGGAATAACTACTGTTTGTTCTACATCGTTTAACAGATACATGGGTCAGTATTCAGACTTCTACTATTCAGCAAAGCATAAAGCCACTGCAAATGGTTTTCTTCCTTAAGCATATAAGTGGTTTGTTGCTTTGTTATGTTGAGAAAAAAAAAAACCTGTTGCAAGCTATTTATGGATGAGCTGATGGTGGCTAACGCCTTTTAATGTGCACTTCAACACAGACTAATATAATGTAATAAATATATGATGCAGCCAAGTTCTCAGATGTGATCTTCAAAATACACTCTGGAAATCAAAAACAACTCTGGAAGTTTCAGTAACTTTATCTAGCGAGACAGACCTTGACAGGTTGACGGGATACACCAGGGCCAGGAATCTAGTGTGCACTATAAAAAGCCCAGTGAACCAAAGCAATGTAACACGAAGACCTTTCCAGAGCCCCAGCAGTGCTGCGGAATATGAGATGCTAATAGAGATAGCACACTGATCTCCACAGTGCCCCTCTCTCATGCATCAGGAATCTTCATGAAGTTTTACTGACTGAAGGGGTGGAGAAAATCAAAATCAACTTACACAGTTATGAGAAGAGAAGAAAAAAATCTCTTGGGTAAATATTTTGCTTTATAATGGAAAGAGCCAAATTAACTTAAAACGCAAACTAAATCAATTATTAATACTAAATATTAAAAGCAATATTGTTAAAACCCCTCAGAGACCCAGCATAACAGAGCTGTAATACAGTACAATAACTGTGTATGAAGCAATAAAATCCCTTTCCATTAAATATGGGAAAAAACTACACTCAACAGTAGCTGACACTCTGAAATGTATCTGCACTTCTGGTGGGAGGAAACTGCATAGTAATTCCTTTAACGTCACATAAAATAGCACTGACTAGTTGACAATTCTTAACACTTTTAAAACAGGTTAATCTAACTTTTCTATTAAATTCAAGTTTTAATTATATGTATATCACATTCACATACATACACAGTACGACATGAAGGGAAATGTATTGCACGACTGCCCCAACAAATTGAAAACTTAAATATCACATGGTCTTCAGTTTAAGTATTCAGACCCTTTGCTGTGTCACTAATTTATTTAACTCAGGTGGTGACCATTTCGTCTGATCATCCTTGAGATTGTTCTACATCTTCATTTGAGTCCAGCTGTGTTTGATTATACTAATTGGACTTGATTAGGAAAGCCATACACCTGTCTATATAAGACCTTACAGCTCACAATGCATGTCAGAGCAAATGAGAATCATGAGTCAAAGGAACTGCCTGAAGAGCTTAGACACAGAATTGTAGCAAGGCACAGATCTGGCCAAGGTTACAAAAAAATTGCACTTAAGGTTCCTAAGAGCACAGTGGCCTCCATAATCCTTACATGTAAGATGTTAGAGACAACCATAACCCTTCCTATAGCTGGCCGTCTGGCCAAACTAAGCTATTGGGGGAGAAGAGCCTTGATGAGAGAGGTAAAGAAGAACCCAAAGATCACTGTGGCAGAGCTTCAGAGATGCAGTCGGGAGATGGGAGAAAGTTATAGAAAGTCAACTATGGTAGAGCTTTATGGTAGAGTGGCCTGACGGAACCCTCTCCTCAGTGCAAGGCACAAGAAAGCCCACATGGAGTTTGCTAAAAAAAAACCTGAAGGACTCCAAGATGGTGAGAAATAACATTATCTGGTCTGATGGGACCAAGCTTCACAACAACTCTGTGACTGTTCTTGAATGGCCCAGCAAGAGCCCTGACTTGAACCCAATTGAGCATCTCTGGAGAGACCTAAAAATTGCTGTCCACCAACATTTACCATCCAACCTGGATCTGCAAGGAGGAATGGCAGAGGATCCCAAAATCCAGGTGTGAAAAACATCTTTCCCATAAAGACATGGCTGTATTAGATCAAAAGGGTGCTTCTACTAAATACTGAGCAAAGGGTCTTAGGACCATGTGATATTTCAGTTTTTCCTTTTTAATAAATCAAAAATGTCAACAATTCTGTGTTTTTCTGTCAATATCGGGTGCTATGTGTAAATTTAATGAGGAACAAAAATTAACTTAAATGATTTTAGCAAATAGCTGCAGTATAACAAAGAGTTATAATTTAAGGGGGGCTCTGTATACTTTCTGTGCCCACTGTATATCATTGTAGAATATAGTACACCATTTAATATCAAGTATAGTAAAAATAACATTTTCATATATTGTTGGTAATAAGTTCCAGAAGTTGTAAATACTGTTAATGTGGATTGAATCAATGTTGCAAAGGCCACTGAGTCTAAATGATGCAGCAATCATGCATCAAATCCATTGGCATCCATCCCTTGTTTTCATCCCTGTCAAATATGAAACATGACACTAGCATAAGGTCTAATGCTATTTGTGAGCATTATCTCATTACCTTTGAGCACTCAGTTTTGATTGGTCAGTTGCACAATCCAGCACTCTGATATACCCTAATATTTACTGTCATCCAATACCAATGGCATATAAAATTTCACTCATTACTCATGACAGGAACTTCAACATCAAGTTACCAGAATATGCCACTCATATCACACCGCAAACTCATGCTATAAAATAAACTGTATATGTTGACATGTATGTATGTATGTCTTGCATGTAGATTTTTGATTATAGCAAAAATTACTTCAGAACAATTTTACAGTAATATGACTGTAACATTGATGCAGCATTTATTTGTTGCTATTTATTTATACAATGTAATGGACATTTTTTTACAAGGCTTTAAGATTACATACAGGAACATTTATCTATATTACAGAATTCATACCAACTGGTGTTGTGGTCCTGATAACTGTAATATGATTTATTTTTTCTGAGAAAGATCAGCTGACTCTACGTTATCCCTTACAAAATGAATTTTAAACAGCTACTATCCAGATATCATAAAAAAACATTTGAAAATGAAGTCTAATCTACTATTTGTGCCATTTACTTCTAGATAAATGTACCTCTGCTTGTTGTCCTGCTCTCATATTAATTGACATAAAGATGTGTTAAATGTACAATGCTTCCCCATTAAAAATTAGTTAAATTTGTTATTGTTTGTTGCATGTCAAGGCTCATTGCCCCCATTTATTCATAAAAGCATCTCCTTCAGCTCTGATGCATGAATTCATTATTTTTATCCTTCCTCAATCAAAACAAATTACTGTTTCATTCACATTCATGTATTCTAATTCAGTGATAATCTCCGAATGAAGTACTCAGTAAAACCAGCTCTAGTTTATTGGGCCCCTGCAGGGTCCATAGTGACCAGCTGGATGGGTCAAGTGCACCAAATGTACTTACGGTTGCTATGGAAGTGTTCTTAAAGAGGTCACCTTAGAGATGGAAGGAAGGAATGGAGACGTGATAAAAAAGAAAGTTCTGGTTAGATGAAACTCATGCAAATTGTACTGCCAGGAGTGGGTAGGAGGTGAAAAGGAGAGTGGGAGAGAGAAAAAGAGGGAACGAAAGTGTGTGTGAATCTCAATGACTTATTGAAGTGAGTCTAATTAATCTCTTAGTAGCGCTCATCTTTCCTCCCGATGCCCCAGGGACACAATGTACCCTGTGTGTGTATGCATATTTGTGTATGTGAACGCTTGTGTTTTTGGTACGAGGATTAACCTTAAGACTGTCGAAGCAGAAATGCACCCTGGGTGGAACATCAAAACACAACCACCCCATGTCAGCGGAAAAAAAATTACTTTAGACAGTATATGTGTGTGTGTGTGTGTGTGTGTGTGTGCTTGATCTGTAAGAAAATTCATATGTGCCATTGAGTGTTTATGGGAGTGTAGGGGTACACAGAGACTATTTCTTGAATTTCTGTATACGGGGAGCCTACACTCCAATGCACAACTCCACAATCCAGCTGGGACCTACATGACTCATTTAGCACTGACTCAACAAGAACACTACACTTCACAATAAAGAAATTATAGTATTTACCCAAGAAGCCTATAATAGCCTACCTGGAGAAACGTTTGCTAGCATTTCCATTTACCTCAGTGAGTGTCAAAGGGTGCTGGAAGTATGTGATTTGGCATCCATCTTTGCTCTTGGGACCACAGAACTTTCATAGAACAGAATTTTCAGCATCCGGGCTCCAGGCTTCACTGTCACACAATAAATCAGAAATCATTCTGAATGGCTCAATACACAAATTTGCATTTTTGAAACAAGCTACAACATATACCAGCAGGGGTTAACGAGGTCATGCTAACCAGTCAAACCTTGACCCCTTGTATTCTTAAAAAAAAAATAATAATCTATACAGGTCATTCATGAAACCTGAGCAGAACAAGCCTAGTAATGTTTGTATAGTTTGTAATATATAAATAGTTTGTAATGCTTGTGTAAACAAATCAATTCATTTAAGAAGGGCTTTACAGACAATTTAAGCAGAAATTCTCATAATGTTTAAATCTTGGCTCTGTGGTCTCTATTCTTGGTCAACAAATTGTTAATGGCCTTGTTACCCATTACAGTTAATTAATGTATGATCTCAAAATCTCCATGTTTCAATGGTTTCCATTTATTAGATTCACATGTTATCAGCTGATCAGAGCTTCCCCAATTATCCACTGGCGTATCCAGGGTAACCCTCTTTCAAATATATGGAGGATGATTTTACCATCATCCCCCATCCCTTTCACAGGCATTATAAAAGAACACCAATGATTGTGGACAATCAAAGCATATACGTTTGATTACACTTATATCATTGTGATACAACTCAGAAACTTGATTGGATACAAAAATGATGCAATCAGTTGTGCAATAACAACAATATTGCTTTGCATATTAACATCCACAATCATCTGCCTCAATGATTTAGGACAAACACACTGGGTTATTCGTATACTCGCAGTGTTGCACATAACACAAGTCTCCCTGACAATAACCAAGATCTTATTTTCCTTCTCTTATTTCATCTTATCCTGCTGTCTCAAAAAATCAACATGCTGCCTCCCAGCCAATTTTTACACACACACACACACACACACAAACAAACCACACGTTCTCCTTCAGTGAGTGAAATGTACACAGTATTACCATCTGGACAACAAAGAGCCCTTACAAGGCGAGGCTGGACACCATCTCCCTCTTACAAAATATGCATAGCACAAATAGACATGTCTTTGACTTTATCAGTTTTTAAAATCCACTTTGATTGGCCGAGCTGTTGTCAAGTAAAAAATAATTATAATCTGACAAATCAAATTTATTTGCCATTACTCTACTGACTAAGATGCCAAATAAATCAAGGGCAGCTGGTTTGCTTAAAACCTCTCGCTCACTGTCTCTGTGTTTCTGTTTATCTGTGTGTTCGTCTCTCTCTCTCTCTCTCTCTCTCCAAGTGAGAGTCAAAACCAACCAAGCTTTATTGACATGACTGTAATCATTACGGTATTGCTAAGGCATTCAAGTACTAACACAGCAGAGAAGAAGAAAATAAAACGGGTTAAAGTACATCACAATAAACAAATTAATGTGCTTGTGAATGCATACTGTATGTTGAGTGTTTACATAAAACACACTGATGGAGACACAGACTTACAGGGCTACACCTTAAGAGCAAATCAAAATGACCTCAAGCAAGATTCTTGCTGCCTGCAACATGAGTCATGCTCAGATAGTTCTTCCAGTAACCCTTCAAAAAGTACTGTAACACACAAACAGGCAAACACAGATGGCTGTGTAAGACTGAAGTTAAACAGTGGAGTCAAAAACAAAAGATGAATGTGTTACTGTAACTATGAAAGAGTATGTGCTTGGTTGCACAGTATTTGCATTTAACATCCCTTTTTCCTACAATCTGTGATCCAATCAGCCATTTTCTTGTTCTGTTCCATTAGAGTACATCTGCTCTATTTGGCTATTAGTCGTTTGTGAATCATTGTAAGTCTTGTGCTTGTGCATGTGTGTGTTATTGTGTTGTTAGTAACTGTACTGTAAACACGCACGCGCGCACACATTTGTTTCACACTTTACTGTAGGTGTTACTGTATAAACTTCTGTGTGATGCTTCAGGTATTTCCTGAGTAAATTCTTTCGAAAAGAGCGTAGTCTATGACACGATAGCTATATAGATTATAGAAAATTATTCACTAAAGAAAAACTGTCTTAATATATATTGTTCTCACCGGGAAAAATGTTCACCACTAAAAAAATGACAACGCAAATGCATGCATTTTCTTTTGAGACAGTCGCCGCCCCACAAAAATTCAAGTCTTTTCTTCCATTCTTCTCGGTAGACATTAGGACCGCGCAGACTCAACGGCTGGGGCGATATATTACTCCAGTATACGTGCCCTAAACAACTGGGGACGGGGGATCGAGCAGGAGATTACCCAGCCGACGACTTTTCGTACTTCCAAATCCAAAGGAACCGGTGTGAATGGAGTTTACGAATCCCTTCTTCACCACTAAGCACGTTTTATCCACTTAAATCATACCTTCTCTGCCCGCAGAAAGTGTGAGGCTCACTTTTTTGCTTGGAGGAGGACCCTCTGTTGATCTTATATACCACTCTCTCTTTGTGCGCCCCCCCGGTTCTCCATTCGCCAGACGCGGAGCAGAGCCGCATCACCATCATTCTCAGCGCTCGCGCTGCCTCTGTGTCTCTGCGCCTGCAGTCAGGACCCGTGTGCCCTGCTATCCCACCACCATGAATTCGGATATTAACATGTACTTGGGGCGGGAGAAATCGGGGATCATGCGAAAGAGAGCGCTGTTACTCAGGAAAGGCTGCAGTTTCGAAATAACGAGGTGAGTTGATATAAGGGGAAGGGGTTTCTTGTGGGGAGTGGGCATTTTCAGAACACCGCATCATCCGGTTACCGGATGGTTGGGTTGTGAATTATCACAGCAGTGTGTAGGGCTTCTGAGATAGACATGTTTTACTCAAGTGTGTTGGTTTGAACGAGCTTTCAGAGGGATTTGGCATGGACCAGCAGCATATTAAAGGGTCTTAAGGCTGTCGCTAGGGATCTCAGAGTCAACATAGCTTTATTGGCATCATTGTCAGCATATATTGCCAGAGCATATACAGCACTCAAAGTATTAAAATAGGCAGAAAATAGATTGGAATAGAAAATAGAAAATATAAATAATACTGAATAAACTATATACATATATATATATATATATATATGCTGTCTTAGAGGGGAGTCTAAAACGAGTCCTGGTCCATTAAGCACTGAGACATCAACCTCCAACAGCAATAACTCATTTTTCCATCGGGATTCCCTGTGAACAGCTGAGAGGGAATCCGGGTTTTCTGCAAAACAGGAGGTGTACTCAGACAGCTATATGTTATTATTGAGAATGGTTCCTTCCTATAAATGCGTATCCTCCAGTATCGACCCGTTGTTCTCGTATTTGCAAGAAGATTGTGTTTTCGGTGTCCCATTTCTCTCTGTGAAAGTGAAAGGATATAATCATAGCAATGTTAAAGCTCATGCTCAGTAATGGTAGTGCATCAGTGTCAGAAACACCAACACAAACACCAGTGGTTTTGTACATG
Source organism: Enteromius viviparus (assembly GCA_032353835.1). Taxonomy (NCBI): domain Eukaryota; kingdom Metazoa; phylum Chordata; class Actinopteri; order Cypriniformes; family Cyprinidae; genus Enteromius; species Enteromius viviparus. The sequence goes on along the minus strand of JAUCNO010000795.1, from coordinate 10,292,519 downwards.
AGCCGAGTATGTCTGTGTGACAGAAATAGAGATATATAGAAAGAGATAGAGGTCACACCCCATTTTGGCCTCTCGCCTGTGTTGGGACCATCATGGTGTAGACTGCAGTGTTATGCTGAGACAATACTTTATGTACAATACAGTATGCAAGCACATTTCTACTGATCCTTAGGTAATTTTGCAGTGCTGTATGTACGGTAGCCTAATGCAAGACAGTCAGTCTGTCATATGGTGGTGGAGACTCTTTCAGAGACTCCTTCTGCAGGTTACTTAACTAGATGGCAACCAGCGTGTGACTTTACAAGAAAATTGATGTACCATTCAATCCAAACAGATTAATTCATGTCACTGATTCATTCAGGAACTAAACAAGTGATCTTTTATTGATTCATTGAATCATTTACTCAACTGAGTTGTTTAACAACACTGATTCATTCATGAATGAATAGATCTGAATATGCATATTTCATGACTATATTGTAGTACCCAGATGACCTATTACATCCATTCAGAATTATCTCACAAGATGGGATTTGTTAGAATTTGCGAATTCAAATTTTTCAAAATTGAGATTTATGCATCATTTGAAAGATGAATAAATAATCTTTCTATTGCTGGTTTGTTAGGATAGGACAATATTTGGTAACCATTTGAAAAACCATTTTGCATTTTTGAGGATGCAAAAAATCTAAATATTGCGAAAATCAATGTTAAATGAAAAGACGTTCTTAGTAATGGATATTACTGATCAAAAATTACGTTTTAATATATTTAGGTAGGAAATTTACAAATAATCTTCATGGAACATGAGCTTTACTTAATATCCTAATGATGTTTTGGAATAATCGATAATTTTGACCCTTACTGTACATACAGTACATGTATTTTTTGGCTATTGCTACAAATATACCCCAACAAGTTAAGACTGGTTTTGTGGTCCAGGGTCACATTTATGTTGATACTGAGAGCTTATATAACATTCACAACATGACAACTGTCAATTTGGTTACAGAGACCGCCTCTGCATTTGATAAATAAACAGTTTAATCAACGTAATTATACATTACCATCACTCTGTCCTCCTATTTGATAATGTTCAGTGATTTGATACAATCTGTATTGTTAAAAGCGCTATATAAATAAAAGTGATTGTTACATTCATACTAACCATACACAAAACACAGTCATTGCAAAGCATTTATAATTATTCAGAGGGTATGTGATTTCAGAAGCAGCCACTAAAATGATGTCATTATTAAATGGAACCTTTACTGCATAAAAGCAGTATCACACAAGCAAGAGTGCTGTTAGTCTGAATATTACCACAGCTGTGATTATTTGCACTCACAGGTTCACATACAGAAACATGAAGTCTGTGTGACCAAAATATCAATATTATGGCTTAATATCTTTGATGGGCTTCATGGAATGCACCTTATTTCAATAAAAGTTCCACAAATCTTCCCTTCCCATATAAACTACAAATTACACACTTCCCAAACAAGCAACAAATTACTCCATGCGGACAGACTTATTGTACTCAGACAAGGACATTGATGAGGAGGAGAATGCATCAGCCTCTAACGCTGTGTAGGCGAGAGGCCCACAGCTTTCATTTCATTCCTCCGTAATGTTTTATCGTGAAGACATTTTTTCTCAAGTGGCAGAGTATAACTGGATCGTTTGGTTGTTTCGAAGACAAACACCCATGCACAGGATTGTGCGTCTATTTACATAGAAGGTCTGGTGAAATTGTCGAAGGCTGTTTATGAAACATCGCTGTCCATTATAGAGTTCTAGTGGTGTGTCTGTATAACAGCTGTTGTGTTTTGCTCATTTGTTTCCCTTTTTCCTTCTGTAGTGAACTCTCTTCTTTAATTACAAAGTCCTTTCTCTCCCTTACTTACAAGGCCCTGTCTGTGCTCTTTCATGCACCATTTATTTTGCTCTCTCTTATCTACTTTCTTTTGTAGCCTCTCTGTCAGGAATTAGTTGTAAACACCTCTAAAGGGTACTTTAATTTCCTTCACGTTATAAATCATTCAACACACAGTTACCTGCAGTTTATTCTTGTCTTTTTTAGTCCTTTATAACAGACTTGTTAAACAAAATATAATATTAAACAGTGAAATATATGTATTTACCAGCAGGTAAACAAATAAAAGACACACTGTAAAATATACAGTAATACTACTCGATTCCAATAATGTGATCATACAGAGAGTATGGCAGAGCGTTTTATAGCCATTTCTTTCTTTTAACTAGAGGAAATGAGCATGAATGTATCCTTGTGGTTTTGACAGTTGGTTTTGTGTTACCTGCCTTCTTTGTATCGTCGCCATAAAAAGGCAGCAATAATAGTGGACTGCCCACATTCGCCTACTGTTCACTGTTATAACATTTAAACACAGGCACAAATACACCTTGCACATAACTTTAACAAAATAAAATAAATACAATTCTAAAATTAAGAATGTCTTATATTATATTAATAATAATATAAAACGATTTATAAGATTAATAATAGTTTTTATATTGTTAAATAATATTTTTTTAATAAATAAAGTTTGTTTCATTTTTAATTTAGTAATACAACGTATTCATATATAAAAAATGTGTTTGTGTTTAACTTTTTATTGCTGGTGTGTCATTTCTAAAATGAATAAATAAATAAATACACAGATTTATCATATGGTAAGATTTATGCAAAATCTATGCTTTGGTTTTTACCTGCGCTTCAGAATTTTAGCATTCATTGCTATGCCATCTAATTCTGAATGAACATTTTTTGTAAACAAGTTATCAAACCCAAGCCTGCCTCCCCCCTGCTATTAGTTATTTCTCTTGATAGCGAGAATGATGAACTTACAAATGAGAGTGAGAAAGTTCATGGCACCGTTTAAAGTGCTAGGGTGGAGATGACACTCGGTGACTCACACACGAGTGCGAATGTGTTTATACTGAGCGCCTGAACACAAACTCATCCAGGAACCTGAGCATGTGCCTGCGTAGTATCTCACCAATCTCATTTGAATCGTTTGGATTGTACCTGCGAAGAGACTATTAGAGAGAAGAATGAACCGTTTTTTGCTATTTTCAGCCATCTTCCTCTTTGGCTTGTGTGCAGTTAGCCCTGCACTTTGTACCAATCTGATAATACTAGCACTACAGCTAACACTAATCACTCTCAGCTGTGCGGTCTGCATGCGCACGAGCACAACCTCTTCATTTGCAGAGAAAAATAGACGGAAATCAAGCGGAGGAATAAAAGAAAGAGTGCCGCTCTGATTACAGCCCTATGTAAACTTTCATTGCGCACCCACATATGCTTCCATTTAAGGTTTAAAGACGCATACCTACACATTAGTGTTTTTCACTCCAGGAAGCCTCAATAGGAAAGTCTCTCTTCCCTTTATAGCAACCCTGGAACGCACCCAGCGTAGGATGGATGGAGCTTTTAGGAGTTTAGCCTTGGCCAGATCACTGTTTAAAATACTTTTGGTTGCTTCCCACCACAAGGGCATTCACACTGGGTGTGGGTTGCTTAAATTTGTGTTAGGATGGCAAGGGTTCTTTGATTTGGTTAACACTGTTGAGGTTTTTCTATCAAAAGAGTAAAAGATATTATAAGTGGAATCACTGAATGACTTGGGGGGGATGGTATATGCGTAAATCTCACCAACATGGTGTTATATGCAAGTAGGCCTATTTCATTAGACTAAATGGAGATGTGAATGAAATGTTTTTCCACACAAGAGAATGACCATTTTTGTTATTATATTCATGTATTATTTAACAAAAAAAAAGTTATTGCTGCATTGCTGTTTTCTAATACAAATTCTGAGTATTGCATTATAACAAGGCCATGGATGCTCAGTCCTGCTGCTGATCTGTAGAGTTTGCATCCTGTCCTGATCAAACACACCTGCAGCAGATATGTATGGGGTACATTAAAAAACACAGACAGGTGTGTTACAGCAGGACTGGAATTGAACTCTGCATGAAGGTAAACCTGCTTGAGCTTTTCTGAGCAAGGCTAGGTTATGTTTGTCCAGCTTGCCCCACCTGGTGGTTAAAGACCACCAGTAAGAGTTTATAAGTAATAGCCTTGATCAATGTTTTGATATTACATGTACAAATAATTAACACAGTGACATGAACTTAAAAATATTTAAATACTGTACATCGTTTTAAAACTCTGTTATGGGAATAATTCAGTATCTGCAGTTTTAGGTGCAAAATAGCTTTTATTTTTATTGTAATAACTTGATTTATTGTACATAATTATTTAAGCAAAAAGTGATTGAGTGTGATGGGTGCTGATAGGCTTTATAGCATTTTTTGGAAATGCGTACTATTTCTTATATTATATAATATACATTTCTTAATATTATGCCTCAACTGTTTTTGTATAACTATTGATAAGGATTGTATGATCTCTCTTTAGTACCAGTCTTTAAATGCAAGATATTTAAAGTGTACCTGAAGCACTAGTTCCACTCAATCAAATGTACTTCAGTATTATCTTTAGCTGGATCTTAAAACTACTTCCAAACAATTCAAGTGCATTAAGTACTAAATTAGTTGTTCCAATTTAGAGTAATTTAGAGTATATTTAGGCAATTTAGGCTTTGAGTATACCAATTTAGTATACCAATGGTACAGCTGCAGAGTAGTATTATTACACACATAAATATGTAAATGTCATTGTGGTATAGTATACGATATAGATGTATTTCAAATACATTGTACTATATTTTTTTCACTAGGATGTACCAGACTATTCTTTTTTATTTATTCTGCAGTAGAAAAAGTACCCACTAGAGGGCACTGCGGTTAAATAAATAAAACACGTTGGATTTTAAGATGAAGGAACCAGGTATCAAATTTTAGCCATACTCTCCAAGTCGGTTGATATTTTTGCATAGACTGTTTGTCTGCAAGCTGTTTAATAAATACGAGGTGTCTTATGGTTTCCCCAAAGGCTTATATGTAACTTTAAAATGCCAGAAGTTCACAGTCCAGACTCTGAAAATGTCGCTCTGTCAGACAAAAACCATCAGAAATGACCCCACACTTTATCATCATCAGAGATATAGCCTTTCTGCCACAGTTGGCCAGAGTCAGATGTGTGTATTTAGATGCGTGTGCATGTTTGTGTCAGAATCGTGATTTGTCAGATCAGTTACATCCAGGTTTGAATGGGCAAAGGTTGATGTCCTGTCTGGTCAGAATTGCTCTTTTCTTGTCCTCGTACTTTACAGATCTGACAGGCCTAATCTCTGTGCTGTGTGCAATTTTTAAATTTCCTCTGTTTGACTAGAAGATGCAAATGTCTCAAATTCTTTTGATTTTGAACAAAAGTCAGTCTTAAGGCTTTAACTCATTATTTAATGTTTACAGTGTTAGTTGTTAAAACTCAAATTTTTTATTGATACAGCTTTTTTTAAGTTGCCACATAACATATCAAGGCTAGTATAATAATAATAATAAAAAATAATAACAATCACAAATGTACGGGGAGAAAAAGGGTCCCTGTTAGTTTGGATGCATTGATGATTCTGATTATACTTTGTACAAACAGAAAATGTCATCACAAGTAATTATATATTATTATAAAAATCAACCTATAGGCCTAAGCAAATCCATTTTAAGCTCAATAGCCAGTATTTTTAATGCATTTTTTTCTGCGTCTATGTATATAATACAAATCATTAACTAGTTTCTATGCAAGCCAGAATGTAGCAATTGTTTTGGAATACTCAGTACGGAATAGAGCGAAAATGTTTTTGTTGATAGTGCAAAATGCTGATCTTGTATAGCATGATGTCAGTGATGAAGGCTGATCTATGTGGGAAAAGATCATGCTGTGCTTAAGTCTGTACTTGGCAGGCAAACACACAATATGTTCATGTGATTTTGAGCCCACTCGATCTTTGCTCTCCAAGGTATGTGTGAGTGAGAGCAGAGGATCAGTGGTGTGGCATTACAGGATTTCCTATCAACACATATCTAGTTCTCAGGTACACAGACGACAAGAAATATTCCAACAGCTCACAGTTATTCTATCGGCCTACACTTCTTTCTGAAAAAGGAAATCTGATGGTCCAGAACATGCATGATGGGAGTGGTGAAAGGGTTTCAGTCAACTCAAGCGGATCCAGTTGATGAGCATCGAGGATTTTAATAATATCTCTGTTTTAATGAGGATTGACATATTTACCTTTGCAACGATTTCAACTGTGCCATTTTGAGCTATTTTCCCCACAACCCCCAGAAGAAGTCAGGGACTCACCTATGATCTGCTTAAAGTATCAGAACACCAATAGGTAAGGTTTATTGGGGGGTGGATATAAATATAAATGCATTTTTTTTTACATATAGAAGTTCAGTTTCAGAGAAATTGTTTATTTATAAGGTCTGTGACTGACAGTAAAAAGGAAAACAAATAATCAGGGATCGGTAGCTGCTCTCCTGTTATTCTGATATTTTTGGAGAAACCTGTGATTAGTAATGGACTACTACACCAGTCTGCATGTTGGTGATACAAAACATTTGAACTTAGGGCAAAATATATTTTGCTTTAAGAAAAGGAATTGCCAAGGGTCTTGCAGTAGCACATATGATATCTGATAAGGCACAGTAAAAAAGATGACCTACAGTAGAAGCTTTGCTGTTGAGCTAATATTGCTTCAAGCAGTGAGGGGAAATTTCTGTCCTATATGTTATTGTGCTATCACATATAGGCTGATATTCCACACTCGTTTTTAAGCAATATTGCTTAATTTAATAAAGCATGCTACTGTTATTCAATGTGATATCCGTTTTTGTTAATGTTACTAAAGAATATGGTTGTGACCAATTTCCCCTTCGCTTTAATACACACTGACTGCCTACGTATTTCCACTAAAATTTCAGCTTCCAGTAGTAAACTGTCATATTTCTAAAAACCATAAACATTAAAAAATAGTATTTATTGACTATAGTAATGTAACATTTGAATACACTATATTAAAACAAAGTTTTCATAACGAGCTATAAAGAAGCTACAGAAGAATCATAAAGTTGTATCAATATTTTTTGTACTGTCATGGGACATTTTTGTGCTCAAATTTCTCATAATTTCCATTCACTGCTATTCATCTGAAATTGCGGTTACTATTGAGGATCAACACAGAAGCGATCAATACAGTGGCTGTAAGACTTCTATGTAAATGTCCTGTTTGCATGTAAAATTTTGCATTTACTTAAGTTGCACTTACATTGGTGTCAATAACATCAACAGCCTCTTTGCAAAGTCTGTTTTTAATGTTTCATTCTTTAGAAAGTAAGTTTTGGTCCAAATGATAGAAAAGAAAACAGGCATTGTTGATGTGTAAATGTGGGCAGGCATGTGTGTGCATCCGTTTAGTTAAGACGCCAGAAAATTGTTAAATTAGGTGCAATTTTTCCCTTTTGCTATTAAAAAAATGTTTTAAATTCTAAACGGATGTTTTCAGAGTCTTAAAAGTATGATTTCCAATTATATAAGCCAATTTAAAGGTTTTAATGAAGCATTCTAACTAAAGATGAACAATGTGTTTGCATGTTGGGAGTTTGTGCATGTTAATATAATCCACACTTTACTTGAGATTGATTTGTATTTCAGCATGCTCGCACAACCCCCTCTTCCACACACAAAACATCATTGATCTGCTTCAGTATTCCATCGCTTCAGTCTTCCTGACCACGTATGCAAAATGTAGCTCTTTAACAATGGCATAATTACGCACACACTCCTGTCTAATACGCTATTCATCTGCTGCTTTTCTCCCTGCAATCATGTGCTGAATTTTTCAAACACTAGCTGTTTCTGATGTGACTACCTTGCATCTGTCTGCTTTTTAGTCATTAGCATCTGTGTTCTGTGTCTGCTACTTTAGCCGAAAAATACCATTTTACCATTTTAACTGTTGTGCAATATGTGTATTGTTGTGAAGTGTGTGTGCATAGACGTGTATGTGATTACAGCACCTGTAATTTTAACTCTCATGTTGACAATGTGGTGCTCAACCGCACATTTCATTTGGTTTTATAATACCCACAAGCCTCAAGACAAAAGAGTTCAGGTTACAAACACACACAAAAGCATGTGCACACACACACACACACACCTGAACACAAACCCTTCACCACAAAAACACCACATGAATGCCTGGCTTGATTTTATGTAAAAATTTTACTTGGATTGATTTTTTCCTGTTCTTCGAAAGACAAAAATACCAACTTTATTCAACAATTCATCTACTCCGTGTCAGCTTGGTGCCATTTTGGAGACTATAGCATACATAAACAATGTATCCAATGTATGTGCGCAAATATGTTGTTTATGCTTTGGTCTTAACGAGCTTAAATAACATAAACATACATTGCTTATGTTGTTTAAATATGTGATACTCTCCAAAATTGTGCCAGGATAATGTAGAGGAGACAAATATTTAATAAAGTTATTAGTTTAGTTTTCTTTGTGCTCAAAAAGTATTCTCGTAGCTTCGTAAAATCACATGGATTATTTTAACAATATCCTAGCACTCAGAAGGAATCAGAATTATCTTAATTTGTGTTTTGAAGATGAACCAAGGTCTTACAGGTTTTGAACGACATGAGGGTAACTAATTAATGACAGAGATTTATCCCCCCAAAAACACAATTTAGTCTCAATATAGGTTTCCAAAACTATATTCATTACTTGCTCTCAGTGATCCATTACTACCTGTGAGTGACTTACATACTATAGATACACGCTGCTCATGTTACATTTGTAGTGGAGTCTATTACTGCATGCCTTATGCTGTTCTTCTAATAATACTGATGAAGAGCATTACATAGTCTGAAATAAGTCTCTCCCCACTTCCTATTACATATCCCCACATTCTCTTATTTCTTATTATACTCAAGACTCTCATAATCTCTCTTTTTTTTCCACTAACTGTCTTAGTATTTAAAGAGTTACTTGTTCTACAGGTGCAGGTGTGTAATGAACAGAGCAGACATAGAGATGTGTCTGAGTGTGTGACGTCATCAGGCAGTGAGGGTGAGTCAAGAAGGAGAGAGATTAAATGAGAAGAAAAGGTTATTGTCTGAACAATGACCTCATTGCGCCCCTCACTTCTGTGCTAGACAGAAGGATTATGGGTAGACCTGGGGCAGCAGGAAAAGGTTATGAGATCATGAGGGCAAAAAATAAATAAAAAAATGTCTAGAAACGAATACACAGGATGGGGAATGCTTGTCATTTGTGGATGGTGCGATTGCAAAGTGCACAGCATCCTTGAAGATAAATGGCAAAATACACACATGCATATGCATGCAAACACATATGGCTAATGCTCTGCTTTTTACAGTGGAAATTATGCTTATCCTCATTTGCATGGACTCATAAAGTAATGTGTTTGCATACAGAACTGGTAAAGACTGTTATTCCTTTGCCATGATGAAGCAGCTGTATGTCACAATCACCAGTTGTGACATTATTAAAAAATCATGCACGCTTAAATCTTTCTAATGTAAACGAGCATCTTAATGAGAAGCTGTCTGGCTCTACAGCCTGATGATCTTGGGTAGCGTTACATGCTGTTCAACACACCATAGGCAGTGACTGTAAATGCCTTAAAAAAATTATGCTGACAGCAAAACTAACAGACGTAGAAGGAAATTGTCGTAATAAAAAGATGCTCAGTATTTCAGTGAATGCACTCAATTAATAATAATCTTTCACCCTTTAAATCACTTTGCCACAAAGGCAATTAAATATTCCAATTAAAATATTTCACCAAGTGCTTTTGTATGTGTAAGATAGACAGAGTGAGAGAGTGTAGTCTGTTTGTACACTGCAAAACAAACACACACACACACATAATGTCTTATAACTGGCATTGTAGTGTTATGTTGCATTTTGTGTTTGTACACTGGAAAAACAGTGCAATATATAGGCTATATGTGAAGAATGACTCGTCATATAATACGCGTTGTAGTGTTATGTAGCAGTTATTTGGCTTTATAGCTTTAATTTGTTGTCTTTCATTCTCGTCTTTTATCATTTTGCTATTGGTCTATTGATTTGGCAACGCAAACACTGAGACACACATACACACACACACACACACACACATAGAGAATTTGCGGTTAACAAGCTCCCCACCTGACTCTCTCGGTCACGAGCACAGCGCGCGGCCGTAAGGGGACTCCAGTCTACGAGAATCTGCTTCTTGACTGTTCAGTTACGCGCGAGGTGTGTCCTGTGTGTCCATATGAAACTCACGACTGCGACCATCAGGTGCATTAAGAAAGGGACCAGCAGAAACGTGCTACCAGTACTAAAAGGCATCACAATGAAGGGATACAGCAGCACGAGCAGCTGTAGGGAAAATGACGCTTACTGATCTGTCTCTTTGAAAGAGAAGACTAAGAAAAAAGGCGAGAGACAGAAGAACTTGGACTGCGGGAGAGAATAACATCGCATGGGGCCATGAGCGGTGCAGACCCCGCAGCGAACAAACTGTTGAGTTTCAACCAACGGTAAAGCATTCAGTTCCTGTATATATATATATATAGAGAGAGAGAGGTATATATTTATATTTCTACTGAGATACAATGAGATGTTTTTTTTGTGGAGGTTATTCTGACACAGTCATATTGCAGCAGTATCAGGGGTTATAGACTTGCATCTCATTTGAACGTGCAACAAGCTGCACCCTCCCCGGAGTGATCAATCAACATATTGAATGCGGATATTGGAAATAAGCACTTAAAACATAAATCTTTCATCTTTTGTTTTTACAAACAAGAATTCAAACCTTACATTTTATTTTTCCTAAATGTTTGCGTGTCTGTGTGTTTAATTGGTCTAGTAATATTAAAAGGAATCCCCGACCCCCACTCCAAAAATGTACTAATAATTTACTCACCCTCATATTATTAGGCTGCAATAGAAACCCCGTATGATTTACTTTGTTTCTGTCAGATGTGAAGCAGAATGTCTGTCTCAGTCACCATTCACTTTCATTTTAGGGAAATATATGCGCTAAAAGTCGGTGTGGGTATGTGTAACGTCTCTATTTGTGTTTTAAAGTCTAAAACAACACGGGCCTGTTTAATTGACAGGATATTAATTTTTGGCTGAACCGTCCCTTTAAGAAGCTGCGCTCTTGTTTCCCTTCAGCACCACAGTCATATACAGTCCACAAGTCTTTGCATCTTAAGTACATTAAATTCAGGTACGAAAATGAAAAAAACTTCGCTGCTCTGTCTTACGTACAGCCTTTAGGACGCAATCCTGCTTAGACAGAATGTTTTAGACTTTCCCACTGTGTAGTAGTGGGATATACTAGTACGGAAAATCTGTAAATTATTCATGTGAATGTCTCTCGGTAGAGTGGACATCCATGCGCCACTGTACAGAGACTAGCGTCACAGTAAACATGATGTTTGCTCTTATTAAAATATGGTTAGGTGTTCATTTTTAGACGGTTTGTCATGGTAAAATTGTAAAATGTTGTGACAGTGAGGTATCCACAGTCATAGGAGGTTTTCCTCAGCACCGCGGTAATTTGAGGTGTGCGTGATGTCACTCAGCAATTATTTACATGTCAACATAATGTAGCCTTCCATCCAATGAGTGCTGACGTGTCCCAACAGAAGCATATCACACGTATTTACAGTAATAGCATTTTTAAGAAACAACGCCAGGTATACTGCATGACATATCATGTGTCATCACAACAGTGCAACATTGTGCCATTTCGAACTCCTGACCTCTGACATTTTTGAGGTAAAAATAAACAGGCTATAGCCTACTATTACCATCCATACAATTCATAAAAATACAGACTCATGCTCATATTACAGATAGCTTGTTATTGAATTATTATCACAAACCCCAGAAAAAAAAAGTTGTGTTTCAGCAGTGTGTTATTTTTCAGTTAAAATAAGTGATTATACTATCATAGATATACTATCCTTGTATGTGTTTGTCTTTGGTATCCATTTTCATCACACATATTCTCAAAAGAAGTTCCCAGGCTTCCCGCTGCAGTGTTGGCTTAATTATATTAATCTGTTTTAACAGTGCTGTGTTTTTTTTCTAAAGCAGAGTTGGCGCATAATGAGAAAGTTGGAACTCAAAGGGCAATTTTGTTCTTAATGATTGCGTTGTTAGACGTTTGTTGTCAGACTGTCTGCGGCAGCTTCACTTGTAACCTTTTCTTCACTCATGTGGCAAATGTCTAAGGCATTGAGCTTTGCATCATTGGAAACATGATATAATGCCAGATCATTATCACAAAATTATTATCGCATATGTACTGTATAACAGGAGTGATAACTGTGAACAAACATGACCGTATTTCGTTTAGCAGTATTACCAGAGGGTAATGGCTATGCTAATTATGTAATGCTGTTGCTGTCGTCATTATCATAATCGCAAGCTCAGTCATCTGCCGGTGCACTACTACTATCATAATCATTATAGGATTTCTTTTCATAAAAATATCACATTTTTGTGAAATGAATTGTTATATCAATGGAACCATTCAATCATGAGCAACAATCAAAGGTTTTTTTGAAGATAAGAGTGAAACAATAAGCCGTTCTGCATCTTAAGATGCCTTTATGTCCTAAGCTGTTAATTGTTTTTTCCTCCAGGGGTAGTGTTTCTGAATTTGAAGCAGGTTTCTTTCAGCCCCGTGCCACAGTAAATCATCTAATGATGAGCCACTCATTTCCATCCCTTTCTTGTTCGCCAATCACTTGTGCATTTTGTCTTTAAATGCTCTTAGTCAAATAAGATTCGGTTCTGTAACTAACTGTAGTCATCAGTGGGTCATTCTGACAGGATTATGTGGCCATTTCTGAAGTCGACCTTTTATCTCATTTCATTTTTCCAATCTTTCAATTAACCATTCCCTTCCCCCAGCATTTCGTGGTGCATAGCAGGAGCGCGTAGGAAATGAGTCATGTTTAAACTTCTATAGCTACATGAATAAACCAAGAACGCTTGCACACTGAATCAAAAACATATTGCACATTATCATGCCCACACAGGATCTGCATGTGCAAAACTTAATATTTAATTAATTAAATATTTTGGCTTATTATATTTCACTTACATCTTTAAATAAGAGAAGCGTTAAACACATCTTGTCACATTGAAGTTTATAAAGATCTGTTACAAAATGGAAACAAAGTCTGCAGACTCTTCGTGCTTATAAATTAGCATGCAATATACACATGCATGATGTGCAGTATCACTTCTGTTGTCAGTAAGGACATTCTGCACTAATGGAAACATAATGATAGCCCTCACACAGGAAATGAGGTTTTTCACATGCACAATTTACATTGCACTTGAAGTGAAATGGCTATAAGAAATGTAAGCGTTCTCGTGGCTCAGCATATAAATTGTTTAAACCCCAGTCAGAAGAGTTGTTGTCTTCAACAATCACATGTAGCTGACTAAAACAGCAGCATTATTAAATTGATGTTTTTGTTTTTATTAAAGTTGAAATACTTTTTCATATCCCAGTTTGATATACAGAGACAATAAGCAAGCCATTCGTAGGTTGATGCCCCTGAAAAGTAAACACTGTTGGTTGGCACTGCTTTTTTTGGTTTAAGCATCCTGACATAGCATCACTGGCTCAACCAATGGCGTCAGGTTGAGGGTGGGACTTTGTGTTTGCCCGGCCAATGGAAAGGTCCCAAGAGGAAAGGGCCCAAGTACTTAGAATAAAAAAATATTTTTAAATCATTTATTTTTAACTTTGATTATACTTGTTTATGCTATCCATATTCCTCTTCGCAATACCAGCTTAAAATTCATTACAACTTTAAATTCACTTAATAAAATCGATGCTCACACTTGGCATGGCATGTAAACATTTTTTTTTTTTTTGCTTTTCCCTTGCATTGACTCAACAGGGAAAGTAGATAGTTGCATCTAGTGGGTCATCCATCCTTATTGTTGAGCCCTGGTGGGGAATATAACCTGTTTAAAACTATTTTATTTGGAGATGTTAGGGGCACAGAAATTACACAGTTACACAATTACACAGCTGTGAAACGGTTTTAATGAGAGAGATCCTCTTTGAGTTTTTTTGGAAAGATGTGTGATGTCTAGTTGTCAGCTGAGTCACTGAGCATGTGGTTCTTGCACTAATAATCTAAAACTACTTAACTCGGAAAGTGTCAGGCTGTGACATCACAGGGATTTGAGTGGGCGGGGCTACAGATTTTTGGAACGCAGGTTTCTGGTATTGAAACTAAAATACACTTTCTTTATGCTTTATGCTTTATCTTTATCCCAATTGGGAATCGCATTAGCAATACGAATGATTTAAAATCATTCAATATTCCAACAAAACTTATTGTGTGCCTTTATGAAATTAGTTTTAATGGTTATATGCTCTGTTTTGCAGCTCAGCGTCAGAGGATCTTGGGTGCCGGAGAGGAGAGTTCAGCCGAAAACACTATGGATCAGTTGAACTGGTGAGGACTGGCATATTTTAGCTTTTTCTATTCATATTTTTACATATCCCCTTTCTTCTTCTTTCCAATCTGTTTTTTTACGCAAGTGCATTTCAGGGAAGGGAGTAGCTATGTACTTTTGTTACAGTTTTATATATACAGTATATGTCTGTTTTATCAATGAGATTTATGTGTCTTTGTAAATAAATTGCTCACTTAAACTTCATTTTGCAGTAGGTTCAACAGTAGCAGTTATATGATTGTTTTGCCTGGCCAAACACATGTATTGAGTATTGAGTGGGTGAGGGTGTGTTTCATACAGTGGTGTCTGTCTCTCCCAGATATTGCTCGGAGGAAGTGGCTTAATACCACACTAGATGTTACTTCCTATTTGAAACACACAGGAGGTTTGTGGGTAGAAAGAAATGGATGACCTTGTTTCAGATAGCACCATGTCACAAAACCACATCCATTATCATAGACGACAGATGGAGAATATAAATGTGTGTATATGACTGCATGTGTGAAGGGCATTTGTTACTCCATGTGCCATACAGTAGTTCTTGAGTATCTAAAGCTATTGTGGTGTCAAAAAGTCTGAGACCGATAATGAAAATACATTTTTAGTACAAATTATATTATTTAAATGATAGTGTAATTGTTTTGAAAGTTTTATACAATGTACTTTATTTGAATAAAAGATGAAAAAAATCAATGTAATCTTGTATTATATGAGCACCTGCATGGTGCTCTGAGGTGATTGATTCTGATTGGTCCATCATGGCATTTGCTAGTCTGATATTTTTGAATAATGTCCGTTGTCCAGGGAAACGCAGTATAACTAACCCATCTATGATGTGCTTTGTTTTTCTACATTTTCTACAAAGCATCTCAAATCAATATTTCAAATCAATTTCGTGACCACATCTTTATTTTTGTAAGCATCCCTACAGAATAATTTACATAATTATTCATTTATCTTTACCACAAAAATAAACAAGGTAAGGTCAATCCTGGACACTCAGCATTCTCTTTCGTCTAACATAATAAAATAATTTCTGCTCGAATCAATATTTCATGTCCATTTAGTTAGTAAGTAGCCGTGAAATATGTTTCACGCCGGTGTCCTCTTCTCTCTGTTGGGGTTTATTTTGCGGTAATGGCTATCTGATTGCTTTCCCCTCTCTTATATTCGTTGTAAATTTTAAACAAGAAAATATCTAGTTCAGTTTTTTTATTTAAATGTGGCATACAACACACATTTACTTTTATGTTATATGTCTTTATTTTTCCGTGGTTTATTTATTTGTTTTTTATTTGTTTTTTATCTATGTTGCTCTTTTTAAACCAGGCTAAGGTTACTTTGAAATTCACCTTTCACTCTTTTTCACGAAGTTGTGCATAAATTATGCAGCTCTATTATGCCTTTTTAAAGGTTGCTAATATTGCTTTATGAGTCTCTTAAAACAGGTTTACATGTATACAAGGTCAAAAACACTTTAGTTTTCTCCAAAAATATGTTGTTTTACCCCATTACTAAATGATTCATAAAAGACTCTTGTGAAGCAGTTTGAAGAATCAGTCTGTCTAAACCCCACCTTCCCGTGAGCCCTCGCTGCTGTGATTGGTCAGATGGCACAGTCATTTATGATTGGTCTACCGCTACATCGTGTGTCGGAGAACAAACGCCCATTGCCATAACTGAACGACAGTACAGGATGCATCCTTATTGACATGATGTAATCCACATGGAAATTGTACTGTTTGTGACGTAGAACGTGGGCGGACATTATGCAAATATGTTACTTTGTATGTGTATCCCTAACAGAAAAAGATTTGAATTGCTGACGACTCGTTTAGGCAAATGTGAGACAGCTCTTTTTTTTGTTAGACAAAAATGTAATTTATCGTGCACTGTCGGCATCAAAACTTTACAGATAGTTTATGTTCACATACAGCTACATGACACACTGCATTAACGATTATATTTGAAAAAGCATAATAGGGGCACTTTAATTACTTTCATTATTCATTCACTTATGTGTGTCTCTTATTATAGATTTCTGTATGTATCTGTCTGGCAGTGTTTTTCTGTTATACAGTATCAATTATTACTTTATACTACTAATTGATTCTATTAAGGTTTTCATGCTAGTGGTTGCATAATTTTACATGAACACTTTCATGTGTGTGTTTTGCATTTAATAGCTTAATCATCATGAGAGAAAAATAGCAGTACTGACCACCTTTGTTCCATTGTTATATAATTACACTGATCAAACATACACAAAGTAGACAGCCACCCAGACATCACACAGATTTGGAATAATAGTGCATGTTTATAGGCACATATTTTTCAAAGGCTGAAACCTCAGGACCAAATGATTAAGAAATGTGTATGCTGTTGATGTTATAGATGTAATTTCTACATGCATGGCTGAGTTGCTGTATGGTTCGGTTGGTTTATATAAGTGCATTAGCTCCAAGGGTCCTCTTATAGGTGATTTTATGACCTCTAAGTGCAAAGTGTGTATCTAAGTGCTGAAGAATGTAATGCATGTGTGTCTATGTGAGGTTTTTGAGTTAAAAGCTTCCCAAGTGCTCCATCCTCTCATTACTGTATAATGGCCTATGTAAACATGACTGTTGTTTGGAAGCTATTATATGCAGAAACATTTCTAGAAGTAGTAAGACATTATCTAGAAACTGATTTCATACCCTATAATCATAAAAAACATCAGACCTGATCACAGATCAACAGCATAAAGTATGCATGTACGTTGTAGAAGTACAGTATGAATGAAAATATCAAAGCCAGCTATTTATTTAGCATATTTAATGAATACCAAAAATATACTGTATGATTCCAACCAAGGCTGTAACCATATCCTATACATATTACAAACCGTTAGGTGGTGTTACAAATGCAATGGACATTTTTATTTATTAATAATATTTTATTTAAAAATATGCTCGCATTTACGTTTGATCATATTCATAATGTGCAAAAAATGTTTCTGTTAAAGTTTTGTGTCTTTCACATTCACTTACATGTATATAATGTGACACTTTATTTATACTGTAGAAACCTCAGTATAAACTGATAAACCTCAGTTTATAGAAACCTCAGTATAAATAGTTGCTTATTAGCATGCCTATAATTAACATGGCTATTAGTACTTATTTTGCATATTCTACATCTCTAATTATGCCAATCCACAATTAACAACTACCTTACTAACTATTAATAAGCAGCAAATTAGGATTTTATTGAGCCGTAGTTAAATGGTTTGTTAATAGTGAGAATTGGAAGTGTGAAGCCTTGACTGTGAAACTTAGGGTATATAAACAAATATTAATTGTTGAGCTATTCACACTGATTTATTGTTGAAGCGTTGTGCTGGAATTTGCACTTGGCTTTTGTGAAAAGAAAAGCCAGTTTTTGATGTGATTAGCTATTTCAATCAATTTGACATTTACAACTGCTTTCAGAACACTGGCAGACAACCTAAATATTGTTCCTTATAATTGGTATGTGGTGTTTACGGCCCTGATTCCAGCAACAAGCAGTTTTTCAGTTCAGCTGTTCAATGCAGCAAAATTGCAGCCAATCAGATGTGAATTCATTCTCTTAAAAAGTTGCTTCTGTCACACTCACAAAATACAGTACTGCATAGCTGAAAAGCATAACAATAAAGGCACAGGTGCTATATCAGGAATAATATTAATCTGGGTGATAAAACATGTTAATTTATTAGGCTTTTAAGGATAAAAATGGGAATAACATAGAGGTACCTTAATTGCTTGTTGCCTCAAGCCTGGTCAGGAATCAGTATATAAAGGAGCATGTGATGAAGTGTTTCAAAGAGAGCATATGAAAATGCTTTGTCATCATCAGAGCAGCATCACTGAAGTCTATGACAGGACAGCTGTACTTGCTCAGCTGCAGTATGTGAAAGCCGATAACATCAAAGATCGAGAGAACACAGCTGACCCACTGTGCCCACTGACACACAAGCTGAAGATGTGTTGGTGAAATCTTGAGGAAGAGAAATCAAATATGGAGTGAGAGACGCAGAGCAACGCTTAATTGTGCCCCTTTCATTTCATCACTTTTTCTCCAACCATGTGCTCTTCAAAGCCTCAGATGTCCTCAGTAATCCTCATTAAAATTCTCTGTCTTAGTCTCTCACCATTATATCTGATGTCAACTGAACCCAGGTGCAAACCAAAAAGGCTAGTATAAAAACACCTTTACTTTTTTATGAATTAAAAAAAAAGGTCACATGAAGATTTTCTTCTTCTTGGGCTCTGGTTAGCCATTCTTACATTATGTAAATGAACGAAAAAGTTGAAGAGTGAATTAAATGTGTTAGTACTTTATCCCCCAGTTTCACAGACAAGGCTTAAGCTAGTCAGACTAAATTGCACGTTTGAGCGGTCTCAGATGAAAATATCTTGCTCTGACATATCTTAAAACATGTCAGTGTCATTGTTCTGTGTTAAGA
>JAUCNO010000795.1:10242689-10269282 GCA_032353835.1 Enteromius viviparus | reverse complement strand
TATTTTTCCTCCAAATTCGTGTGGCGCCCCCCACGTGACAAGAAAAAATGCCGCTCAGGGCGGCTGCCCTGTCCGCCCGTGCCAAAAACCGCCACTGCCTATACTTACTGTCTTTGTATTGTTCAGTTAAAATCTTACTTCCTTCTCACTCTGACACTACAACTTTCTGTGGTGCTGCTCTCGTATGGAGCAAGTACAGTGGTGTAGGAGATTCTACTTTGCTCTGGCTTTCTGGCTGTTTCTGGGTCAATCTCTCAGACCCATCTTTATCTGTACTGCTCCTGTAGGTTCCCTTCTCTCCGCAGAACATGCTGAACCGACGCTCATTCAGCGATGTACTGCCAGAGTCACCCAAATCCGCCCGTAAAAAAGAAGAAGCACGCCAGGCCGAATTCGTTCGAGTGGGACAAGTAGGATATACACATAAAAATAAAATATAAATAAATGTCATTATAATACAGTGTCACAATATGAGTAATGTCATTAATTGATTGTGTCCAGGCACTGAAGCTGAAAACTATAGTTCGAGGAGATGCACCCACCAGTCTCGTCACTACTGGCCTTTGTAGGAAAGAGGTGAGAGGACAAGAGGAAAGTGAGATGGATGCTGTTATTTTGCTTATGGTTCATCTTTAACTGTATGTTGTCATGTTCTCTGCAGCCATGGGAATCACAGTCGTTCTGCAGTAGCTTCCCGTATGATATAGTCTGTGGGGATTCGTGGGGACAGTCATTACTGGTCGCCACAGATTCAGCAGGGGTCATGATGCTGGAGGGTGAGAATGCTTTTTCATGACAAACAATAAAACTGAACTGAGGAGCAGTCTTTTTAATGACATATGAAGACAGACGATGTAATTTTGACTTTGGATTGTATTGATGGACATAAACACTGAGCTGAGTTCATTTTAAAGTGCCTCTATTATGCGATTTTAAGCCTCCGAATATTGTTTTGGGACCGTTGTCACCTACAATAGGTTTACAGGCATGCAAAGTGAAAAAATGCTTTAATATCATCTCATTTTCTCCATCGATTCGTTCGAAGCAGTTCTAATATTCAGTCTCTCTAAACCCCTCCAATCCTTGAGCCTACTCTACTTTAATTGGTCAGATTGACCAGTCTTTTGTGATTGGTTTACCATGTAAAGCAGTTGCCATTAAAATTATGTGTTTGTGGGCGGAGTCAAGTTGTTCGTGGCAGACCAACGTACAACATAGGCAGGAATTATCCAAATGTGTTGCTAAATGTGTAACTTTGCAGATTGTTTACATTCACATACAGCTACATTATAAAAATAAAGTAACACTACCATTTAAAAGAGGGTATGCAAGATTTTAAACGTTTCTCTGGCTGCATTTATTTGATTAAAAATACTATAAAAACTGGATTATGAAATATTATTATAATTTAAAATAAGGGTTTTCTGGTTTATTATTTCAAAATGTAATTCATATATTCTGCATATCTAATATGCTGCAGTTGTGCTGCTTAAAAAAAATTATAATAATTTAATCAGTTGTTATTGATGAATCAATCAATAATCAATTAAAACATCCGTCCGAAAGGAAGCATTAAATTCCTAAAAGGAAAACTGACCCCAGACTTTTGAATAGTAGTGTTCGTGGCACTTTCTTGTTTTGTTAAACTAAAAACTGAAATCTGATTACCTCTGTCTTCCCTTTTAGCCTCAGATCCACTGTTTTCCAATGCAGGTATGTAAAGCAAAACCACTACACTACAGTAGAAACATATCTTTATAAATATTACAAAGAATTGAACCCATTAATTTCTTTTTATATTTTTTTATAACAGTAATAGTTATTAAACGTGTCTGTTTATAAAAGCAAGCAAGTCTCAGTGGAGGATTACGTTACCATGCAGACCACAAACTAATCTTGTTTTTCATGCTAATCTAGATTCACCAACCCTGCCTCCTGTGCAGGTATTTGACAAAACCTTGACTGTCAAACAAATGCACGTGCTTGAACCTCAGGACCTCCTCATTGCAAGAGCAGATAAGGGTAAGATGCGTGTTGTTTTCGTATTTATATGAGTATATGAATATGAGACAGTTCTTATGTGGGTAGAAGAAAGGGTGTTAAATGAGAGAGAGAAACGAGAGAGAGAGAGAGCATGAGAAAGAAAGAGTCCAAAGCAAAGCGGGAAGGAAACTCTAGGTCTTTGCTCTAATGAGCATCTTCAGCCAGCAGGGAATAGCACAAAATATCTCAAACACACACACATGCAGGCAGCATCTCTGGTTCACATTGTCTAGACTTATAGCTCATTATAAAGAAAAGCCCAGACTAGAGATCCATGTAATTTATAGTCTACCACCATTTTCTATTCTGATCATTAGTTCAAGACTGTGTAAGGCAAACTCTCACTCTTATTGGAAAGCATAGCTTCTCCAGAGGAAAATAATGAATTGATTATCAACTCGGTCACCAAGCAACTTTCATTCACTACGACAGGCATTTAAAAACCAAACATATTGCATTAGCTGAGATGTCATTCAGTTTGATGAGACGGGTCTCTCATTTGTTGCCAGCCAGTTATCATATAGTTACAGTTCTGAAAGCTCTTGTTTGTAGAATTGACTAAACAGCTAAAGCAATGACACACAATTGAATATTTAAACTGAATCAGAGTGCTCGAGTCTTTACATCAAATTAAACTTTATTTCCAATTGCTTGATATCCAATTTTGACTTTGTTGCAGGGAAAGATGCTCGACTGTATGTTTACAGACTAAGCACTCTCAAACAGGGGATAGAGGAGCGGCAGCTAGTCCGCACCAAGTGTGACAGTCGAGAGAACAAGCTGGAGAAAACCAAAGGTATGAAAGAAAGACACAGGTATTTCAAATTATTTAAAATTGGACGGTTTCTCTAAAAATGAATGTTGGGGAAGCATCATTTTGAAAAAGAAATTTTCTGATTAAAAGTAGTTAAAAGGAAAGTTTACTCAAAACTGAAAATTCTGTCATTAATTACTCACTCTTGTGAGTTCAGATCTGTAACTTTTTAGTTTTGGATGAAAACTGCATAGACCGCTACACAGCTTAAATGTTCAAGGCCCAGAAGGGTAGTAAGGAAATTGTAAAAATAGTCCATGTGACATCAGTGGTTTAAACTTAATTTTAAGAAGTTACAAGAATAGTTTCTGCATGCAAAGAAAACCAAAATAACTTATTAAAATTACGGTTGGACCACTTATGTCACATGAACTATTGTAATTATGTCCTTACTACCTTTCTGGGCCTTGGATGTGGTAGTTCTGTTGCTGTCTTTCCATTGGCCAGAGTTATCTACCCCAATCTTAGGCAATTTCGTACATATTTTACTTTACAACCTCACTCATACAAATTCATGAGATTTTTGTTCAATTGCACGTATTTTGCAATTCGTATAAATTAGTTTGAATGACCTACACCCAGCCCCTTAACCTACTCATCACAGAGCCTAGACAAATCACACAAAATTGTTCAAGTGAAGATGTATGAATTAGCCATCTCATAAAATGTGTACAAATCTGTCGTAAGACAGCATCGGAAAGATCTCTAATTTGATCAAAAATGTAATAAAATAATGATGGAAGGTCTTGCAATATTGGAACGACAGAGTTAATGAATTAATGGCGGAATGTTCATTTCAGATTTTCTTCAGCTAATTAAAGCTATGCTGACAAATTGAAAGTGTCTTGAATAATTTTAGAATTAGCTAAGAAATTAGATGATTTCTAAGATCATGGCAATCAAGTATAAAGTAAGAAATGTGTTTCCTCAGGCTGCCATCTCTATTCCATAAACACGCATCACGGGGTGGAGCTCAGAATCGTTGCGGCGATAAGAAACAAGCTCCTCCTGATCACCAGGAAACAGTCACGCCTCGATTGCCTCAGCTCTGTCGCTACAGTCACAGGGAGTACTGACTCACCTGTGGAAGAGTTCCAGTACATACGGGTATGAGACAGATTCAGCACTCTTACACATTAAAATGCACTTAACTTCAGTGAATAACATGTCACTTGTAGTTTATAGGAATGGTTCTCACAGACAAAGCTTTCAACAGGTTTAACGTTTGCTGTCTCCTTTCTTAGGAGATCTGTTTATGTGACTCACCAGTGGTCATGGCCCTGGTTGATGGCCCAACAGGAGAGAATGATCACATGATCTGTGTGGCCTACAGACATCAGTTTGACTTGATCAATGAAAGTACAGGAGATGCCTATAGACTACACCATGTAGACTCCAACCGGGTGAGAAACAATCACTTGATTGCAAAAATAAGGCCCTTCAAATGAAGTTCATTTTCGTTTTTCAGGGGCAAAAAGAAGTTCGAAAAGTCTAAGCCTGTGCCGCTGCAGACGGGTTGTAGATTAATACAAACAAGTGTCACGTCACTCGCACAAATGCTTTAAACACAACAATGATGGTCTATCTAGGTCTATTATTAAATTTAATTATTACACGTTATATTTTTTTATTATAATTTTATTAAAGGCTTATTATTGTATGTTCATTTGGCATTTTAGTTATTGTATATGCTGTATGTGCTTATTTAAAGAACAGCAGCAGTGTGGTGTAACATTTATTTGAAACGCATGTGTTTGGTAGTTGCTACCTTTGTCTTTATTCTTTCATTTCATTCTTTTCATGGTTTTGAAAAACTTGCACCTGATGTTTCTCTACATCACTTTTTGCATAACTCCTGGTCGTCAACACCAAGCTTCATTGCAATTTTTGAATCTTTCCTTTGAGCCATTGTACAGGTGCGGATATTGTGGCAGCTCAGCTATTCGAGCCAGTGTATTTATGTTGTTAGTGACTTGGAGATGTTGTTCTCCTGCCTGATGTGTGTTGAATGAGAAACGATCCGGGGGGAAAATAAATTGCATGTCAAAGAAGGTGGAGCTTTAAAACACACCCATCATTTGCTTAATCACCACGGGCCAATCGTAGCTCAAAGGTGTTTCGCAACCAAAACAAACTTCCCCAGAAAGTGCTGAAACGAACTCAAAGCGAACATTGTTTCGGCCTGATTTTGTTCGAAATTACGTCGTATCAGTTTATACTTTGATTTTGTTAAAAGTTTATTGTTTCTCATTGATTCCCACTTTTCTGGGAACAGAAATGCTCTAAAACAGCAGCTTTGCCAGACTAACTTTGCTCGCGAAATAGCGTCATAGGATGTATGGGCGGGCCCAGTCTTGCAAGGATGCACTTAATTGATCAAAAGTGAGAGTAAAGATTTTTATAATGTAAAGATTTCAATTTCTTTTGCATGAGAAACTTCTTTTAAAAAATCTGACAGACCCAAACATTTAAACAGCAGTGTACGCATTTATTTACACAATATAACAAGATCCAGATATCTTACCCTTGCCTTTATCAGTTCTATACACCAAACTGTCAGTTTTTGATTGGTAACATGAGTATGTATTACTTTTCTCCAGGTGAACTTTGTTGCTGCCATAGATGTGTATGAAGATGGAGAGGCTGGACTTCTTCTTTGCTATAACAGTTAGTGTCTATTACAGTGTCAGTGATTGCATCTGTGCAGTCAAATTATCTAAAGCTGGACTTTTCTTTTAACAGATATCTGCGTCTATAAGAAGGTGTGTCCGTTTAATGGTGCAACACCCATGATTCAGCCCAATACTTCAGACTTCCATTTCAGCTGGAACCAAATGCCCAACGCTATTGGTCAGTACCTTTAGGATCTTGATTTTTTTTTTTAACACAAATGTTTCTACAGGTGAAAAACCAATTTGAATTAGTGAAATATTGAAGATGTCTCTCTATTCTGTCACTTCCTGTGTCACAGTATGTGCGTTCCCGTATATCCTTGCATTCACCACTGACTCCATAGAGATTCGACTAGTCGTTAATGGCAACCTAGTATATACAGCAGTTGTTCCAGAATTGCAACTGACTGCATCCAGAGTAAGTGTTCTAGCCATAAGTTTCTACCTACTGTATAAAGACCATTATATAGCTGTGTATCTATCTACTGGAAATTACATTTTTGTTGTACAGTCTGAAGCCAAATTTTAAATCTTTTAAAATACTACCACACACTTTTTAATCTGCAAGATTGTATTTATTTAATGGAAAATATAATAAAAAGATTAATATTATTATAATTTACAACAGCTGTTTTTTATTATAATATCTTAAAATCTAATTGATTGTCTAAGCCAATAGCCTTGTGATATAGGCATCCCTAGTTTACATTTTGATGGGCACAAAAAGAAATCTTAAAAAAATATGATTCCTGTAATGACAAATGTATTATCAGTTTTGAAAAACGTAATATTTTTGTGGAAGCCATGAACAATTTTTCAAGATTCTTTGATGAATATTAAGAACAGCATTTTTTTAAGTAGAAGTCTTTACTGACACTTTGGTCAATTTAATGCATTTGTATTTTTTTTTTTTATGTTAATTTAAAAAAAAAATATTACTGACCAAACTTTTTAAATGTAGTGTACACACTAATAAAAAAAGAATTTACACAGATTTAACACATGACAAATGTATTAACAACCGCAAAGAATCGTATTGTTTAAAGTTTCATCTCGTTTATACGATGCATTCCTCCTTTCAACATTAAATTATGCATTCTAATCTAAACACTGTTTTTATCTTGTTATTTCCTCCTCTTTTTTTTGTAGTCTGATATCTATTTCATGTCGTCAGCACCTATAAACTCTGCCTCCAACTGTAGCTCCAGAGACACTAGTTCCCAGAGTTCCCCCCAGACTCCAACCGGCTACGAGATGCCTGTCTTCCCTTCACCGCTCGGAGATGGTAGGCATCTGATGTTGTTGAAACAATTAAACTGAATTCCCATGCTATTAAACTTGATATAGAGGTTAAACATGGGCATTTGCGTTCCGGATTACTCAGTGTGTGATATTGGGCAAATGTGCTTATTGCCCCCAAGTATAAGATATGTTGAATTCTTCTAGTATGCGACTCATCAGTCTGTGTTTGTGTATTGTCTTACGATGCATTTGTCTTTTTATCTGTGCGTGGGTTGGGTTGATATATTGCTCTTTTCCATCCCTGGTCCAGATTGTATTCGGATCCCCTACGGCACCAAGCTATCCCTCTACATGTCTAAAGACTCTGAAGGTACTGCAGGCACCTCTGTTGCCTACTTTTCCCATGCTGCCTCACTAATGCACGCTACCACGGAGACTCACCCTGTCTATAATTCAATTAACAGACGCATGCAGACGGTGTTGAGTGAAATATGCAGCTAACATAATGTGTCCCTTCCTTCTTGCAGTCTCACAGAATGAATGACAGAGAAAAATGGTGGCTTGAGGAGTCTTTAGGAAAAAAGACGAACAGTGGAGAGAAACTGAAGTGAATGAGATAGAGAGGTGGGAGAGGAAATCAATAGACAGAAAGAGACAGACAGAGACGGCTGAACAGACGCTTTAGGGAAATGGGACACATTTGCTGCAGCATGAGTTACAGATCGCTGTGTCACCATGGATACTTTTGTCAGAGCCCCTCTTCATACATACACATACACACACGCGGCCTGGAACGACCCTCCAGAGCTTAGCACTATTGTCTGCACACAAGGCCTGAAGAGGGCTGTCAAGGGGCTGTGACAAAATCCACA
This sequence comes from Enteromius viviparus, assembly GCA_032353835.1. Lineage (NCBI taxonomy): Eukaryota > Metazoa > Chordata > Actinopteri > Cypriniformes > Cyprinidae > Enteromius > Enteromius viviparus. Next base: position 10,261,639 of record JAUCNO010000795.1, on the reverse strand, counting down.
TCCTTGTGTCTTTAAACATCCAGCCAACTGTCTGTGGCTGCCATTTTTGCACCATGGGAAATAGACGGATAACATACCATTACTCATCACAATACAAAAAGATTGTGCTGTACACAGATTTGTAACACTTTACTATAAGCTTCAATTTGTTTAAGGCATTAGGTATCATGAAATAAAAATTCTTTTACAGCATTTCTTGATCTGTTCTCTCAATTCTAACACTTCAAGCAGTAGAAGCTGACAATTTATAAATTAACATTAACCTGGATTAATAAATGCATGATGCATTAGCTAAATTCAGCTAACTTCACCTTATTGTCAAGTGTTACTATTTCTTGTTGTTCACTTTATTTTGTTTATGTATGTATTGAGTCACACAGGTACTGGGCTACTCCTCAGCAGTTGCCGTCCTGTTCTGTCCAAAATAGTTTAAATAAAAACACATATTATATTCCTACCGTGATACCAATGATTTAGGATAAGAAAATCATGCTTTGAAAGACAGATTAATAATATAACGGCACATTTAGTAAATTCTGTTACTTCTAAATTCTAATACTTTCTTACTGACCCAAAATTTAAGAGGTAGACTGCAATGTATGTATTTATACATTTCTTTTCCAAGTTGCTGTCCCATGGTACAAAGATGACTTTGGAATACTTTCAGTGTATTCAAGACTCACGCACGGATTTATAACAAAACAGACCTGTGTTTCATTATGACTCTCTAATTATTCTAAATTAACTTAAAGGGGAAGCATTCTTCCTTGCCTGGAAATCTGTGTATGCTGTTGGACACTGTTATGTCTCTAACCAGATCCTTGCTCCTTTACCTAACATGGCTTCAGTTTTCAAGATTCTTGTTTGTTGCTACTAAAATGTGTTAATTGCTTGCTCTGAATCACCATGTCTGTGAAGTGTATTAACCAAACATGCTAATACTGTTCCATGGTATTCAAGAAACTGTAGCAATCATAATATCACTACTACTATACTACTATATATATGTGCATGTTAATACCATATCATGCACATATTATATTATTTTTATCTCACCCAGATAAAAGTAGTGGTTCTTTATTATAAAGCTTCATCTGGCAGCATATACAATTTTTGTGTTTATTTTATTTTATTTTATTTTTTCTTATTGAGACACTGGTGAGGTGACACTTGGTTGATATATAACCCCATCTTAGTCCAGTGGCCTAGACGTTTCTATAATTTCCTGCCCTCACTCTGCCTTAAATATTCAGACAGTTGACAAATGTAAACATGTTAAGATTAGGTTCAGTGCACCTAAAATGCAACGGTGTCAGTCTGTGAACTGGAGTCATCAGATCAAGTCTGAGTTGAGTCACAAGTAATTGCACTGAATTCTAAAAACAGACTCCAGTCTGACTCAAGTCCAAGTCATGAGTCTGAAGCCCACACTTTGGAGAGGGAAAAAAATATTCTGTAGTCAAGTCCAGCTGTGTTGAGTCCAAGACCAATCTAGTAGAGTTCGAGTCAAGACCGAGTCCAAATAAGAGAGAAAAAAAAGGATCCTCTTCAATACATATACTTAACTACTGATAATGAATGTGATGCAAGAGACAGCACATTTCCTATTCTTAGAAAATCATTTTGCTTTATTATTTGTAATTATCAAAAAGCAGGGGTCTCCAAACTAGATCCTGTATAACATAAAAATGAAGTGAAGCTTTATATTGAGCACATATTGCCCTCAAAGAAACAAAAAGCTGTACAAGCTTGTGTTTTACAACTTGTGCATTCTTCAGTGTTTTCCTATGAAATTGCTTATCTCTCCCACTTAGCATTTTAATCAATTTTATTGAATGGATAATATAAAATAAATAAATAAAACAGAACGGAGAGGTTCTGGAGCTATAGGGCATGCCCACATAAATGCAGCGTCACACTGTACAACAATAATTAGTATTTCATTATTGTAAAGGGTACGTTTAGGGCTGGAGTAGGTGTAGACGCTAATAAAACACAGGCAGATAATTAAATTGGAAACACCTAACTTTTCATAACAGCAACTGTACCGGGGGACATGAGCCCAGTGCAGGCCTAGTTTTCAGCGCATTTAGCGAGTGTGGTTTTGTTTTGAAGGAGAAAAAAGCATATTGCTGGACTTGGCCGAGACCAACAAGAACATTTGGCGAGTCAAATGACCAAGTCCGAGTGCAAACACCAACAAGTCCGAGACGATAGAAAAAAATGTCTCGAGTAGTAAACCCCTGCATAACAACAGACATGCTCTAACCAGACGTAGGTTTCCTGATCCAACCAATTTGTCTAAACATGAAAAAACATGACCGTCAAAGACAATCAGACCATTGCTGATTGTTCATTTGTAGAGATGTGGAGTGGGATTTTGGAACACATTAGCCCAGACTACTCTAGGAAAAAGAGCAAAACAGAAATCAAATAATACGAAAACACAAATTAACATGGCAGAGGTGGGTACCAATGTTGCAATACTTATGGGTCTTATATATACATAAAGTAGAGTACAATATTAGATAACCAATTACACTACTAATCCATGGTTTGGGGTCAGAATTTTCTTTTTAAGAAATAATTTCTTGCATTCAGCAAGGATGCATTAAAAAGTGAAAGTGAATACAATTTAAATTGTATTTTGAATAAGATTTTCATTTCAAATGAATGCTGTTCCTTTCAGCTTTAAAATCATAGTTTCCTCAAAAACATTAAGCAGCACAACTAAAATCAGCATATTCCTAAAGGGTTAAACAACACTGAAGTGTAGTGGCTGCTTGATACAGCCATAAACTACAGGAATAAACTAAATTGTAAACAGGTTTTTTTTTTTTATTGTAATATTTCTTGATTTCGCTGAAGTATATTAACCTGCTTTAGTTATTTTTCAATTGCGCACTTAATGTAGGCTTATCTGTGGGTAGGTACAACACAGATGTTTTCATTTGAGCTAATTAGTCTAATTACAGTATCATGGATCCAGCAGTGACTCTGTGTGTGAGTGCATTTCTGTGTTTTAACCTTATTCTGTGTAAATTAGATAATGTCCCTAGCAGCAGTTCTGCACCTAGACAGACTATTACCTCTGTAGAAGTTACACCATTTATTCTAACTTCTCATTCATTTGTTTGCCCCTTTCCAACCACTCCTTTCTTACTTCTAGGTGAAGCTCTCTCAAAACACATCTATAAGATCCCCTTGAGCAACCTAGTTGGACGGAGCATAGAGAGGCCCCTCAAGTCTCCGCTGGTCAATAAAGTACTCACGGCACCTGCCCCCAGCGTGATCGGCCCCACTCCTATGATCGCAAGCACAACCTCTCTCTCGCTGTCTCGCATGGAGATCAAAGAGATCGCCAGCAGGACACGGAAAGAACTACTGGGTGAGTGTCTCTGTGTTTGTGCGCTCTTGAACTGAAAGCTATCATTATGTTTGTGTGGCACAGTGGGAAGCTGGCAAGAAATGTACCAAAAGAAATCAGCCGCAGCGTAAGTGCTGCTGGAGACGTGTTTTTAGGGTTGGACATTAGAGCTCCAAGTGGTGCAGCTTCAGTACCATTTTATGTAATATTATTAACCTTTCAATGGGTGAAAAAAAAACTGTAACAATACTTGCATACGTGATCTGTTGTAATGATTGTTCTGCAGTCAAACTTAGATATTTAGAGACAGACATTTGAGTGTTAGAGTGAGACATCCTGATCACACATTAGATAAGCTGCTTGAATTACTAGACTGCCACACTTCACACCATACATCACACACACATGCAAGAATGGCTGAGTGGACTATTAAAAGCGCTATTGCACCTCCTGGAGGTGCAATTTAGTGTCATTTTATAATTTCAGCTTACTATGTTAAATTATGATATTATATGAATTTGTGTGTCTGAGTTTGTCTCTGTCCTCTTTACATGTTGTAGGTTTGACTGAGGAACCCAGCAGTAAGGCTGATGGCAACTCGGTGAAACAGAGAAGAATGAGCAAGAAAACCAAGGAGGAAGAACTGAGGAGAACAGCAGAGATAAGCACCACTGAGCAGTAAGTGCGTTTCTGGCTGTGTGTGTGTGTGTGTTTTGGTAGGGTGGTAGGGCTGGGCTATACATATTGAATATTCATTATAAATGTACATAGAGTTGGTAAGTTAGATTCCTTTTCATCAGTCATTGTCATAAACTGTCTGTTTCAATTAATTGAATTGTCACCTTTTTTTTTATGAATTTGTTGAATGTTTTGTCAATTAAGCATTCCACAGAAATAAAAAATTAGATAATAATAACAAAATATTACATTACTAATCAACAGTAATATATAATTTTATTTATTTATTTATTTATTTATTTTTAAACGACAAAAAAAAAATCTATTTAGTCCATGCATAAAAATAATATTTGCAGAAAAATATATAGACTATATACAAATGTTTTGGGATCATTATTTTATAATACAGTAATAAAATAATATTACAAAGTAAAATATATTTTAAAATGTACTTTATTCCTGTGATGGCAAAGCTGAATTTTCAGCATCATTATTTTTTCAGTGTCACATGATCCTTCAGAAATCATTATAATGTGCTGATTTGATGCTTAAGGAACATTTGAATTATTATATATGTTAAAAATGAGATACATATTTTCAGCATTCTTAAACAGAAAAAAAGCTATTATTTCAAAATTATTATTTATTAATAATTAACAATTATTATACTAGTATTATTTAATCAGAATTTATAATTTTATAATAACATCTCAAATGCCTTTACTCTTGTTTGATCAATATAATGTGTCCTTTTTCAAAAAGCCATTTCTTTTAAACACACACACACCAAACTAAGCTTTTGAACAGCAGTGTGTTAAATAGACTAAAATATCTAGCTGTAATTTTTTTAAAGCTATATGCCGCCCAGTCCTAGCAAGTGAAAGGTTATTTCTGCATGTTAGATGCAAGTATACCAGTGACGTATACTGACTATAAGATATCTCTAATTAGAGTGGGGATGGAGTCTGTAGATGGAGAAACTGATGTCCAACGGCTTTGCTCATCTGGCTCTGAGGTGGAGCCACGAGATGATAGCCCACCCACGGCCAGCCCTTTTACCATCTCCACATCTTTTGAGGAGGATATTCTGGACCTTAAGTGATGACAATCACAGTCTGTGGATCAAAGTGCACCTCTCACCTTACACATCCTACTACCTTTTACTTTATATCATTCTTATTAACCATGCTACGTTGAATTTTGTGTTTTCTTCAGTCTGCCTACTCACCTGTGTGCGCAAATGAATCCCCAGAGCTTTAAACTTGAAGGAGTTTACAGTGTGGTGATGTCAAAATTTATTCCTGATGGATGCATGCATGTGTGTGTGTGTGTGTGTGTGTGTGTGTGTGTATGATCCTGTGTTTACTGTATAAGAAAGACAGAAATACAACTAGAAATTTCTGATTCTCAGCTATTATTTTACAATTCTGTTTAAAGAAAAGAAAACTGACCAAAAATGTAAAAAAAAAAAAAAAACCCTAGAGGTTTGATTGAGTTTCTATGATTGATGAGACACATCTTCCATCAGCTTTTGGACAAATTTGTAGCTTTGTAGCAAACTTGTAGCCATATGAACAGAAATAAGAAATAATAATAAAAAATGGCTTGAGCCACAGTTTAAGGTCAAGGCAAATAAAAGACCTGAATGTAAAATTGACACTCCTAAAAACAATGAAAGGTTTTTTAACTCCTTATTTTGTGTTTTTAAATGTTTTCTATGTTTGTGATTTGTACATTGTGTGATTATTTCAAAGTTGTAAAAAAACAGCAACTATATGCATCTCGGACCAGATGCACATGAACATACAAATGTAAACATACATATATACATATAAGTACATATACCTTTCTAGTTCTATTGTATTATGGAGAAATAAAACTCACTTCTTGTGTATATCAATGTTATGGTCTAACCTGCCTTCACCCTCACCATGCTTTTAAACCCGGACATGCAAACCCTCTGAAGAAAGGGCAGGAGTCTCCCACAAGTGCCATTTTCTACTGCAGCCGTCAACCTCTAGCGCCCTCTATCAGACTGACCGTGGATTGCATATGTCATGAGGCAGAAGCAAACAAAAATCATTACAGAACACAGTTTGGTCACTACATCTGGTAAATGTGTCGCTGTTTACTATGCTAACAGTATGAGCTTTGGTCCATGAACATCCGCATTTACAGGCGCACAGTCAAACGCAGGCTTTAATAAGTGCTGTTGCTTCTTGCAAAGGGCTCTGGATCACCTGCATGCCTCCCTTCAAACCCACTATAAAATAAAAGGGATTTGATGTATTAATGGATTAGAATTAGGATGTATTATCTTTACTCTTCTCATGGATTTGGTAGAAATTAAAAATACAAAAAAATACGCTAGGAATTAAAGCCAGGGTTAATTAGATTATATCTCGGACTTTGGGCTATACAGTCAAAAATCGGTCTTGTTTTCTAGTAGAATCTAAACACAAGATAAATTTATATGAGAGGCAAAGCTATATGAAAACCTTTACTATTTTTTTTTTTTTTGGCTTATTCTTTCTTGATTTAGGCATAAGCCTAAATACATACACACACTATAGGCATATATATTTTACTTATATATACACTTAACTAATTATTAAAAGATGTTTACATTTTACCTGGAAAACAACACAAAAATACGGAAAATATATATATATATATATTTTTTTTTTTTGCTGTGTAATAAGAGAACGAGAATATTGATTCTGCTGTTTACAGTTCAAACTCAGAGATGTTTAAAGAATGTCATCAAAGTGACACCAGAACACAAGAGCCTCAGGAACAGCACAAGAGAAGGTGTAAGAATTAAACTGCTTAGCTGAATGCATGACCCCTCACTCTCAACCTTTCTCCATCTGAATGTGAACCATTTAATACTCGTAGCAGACTGGACTAAAAAGGGAAAACTTGGGAATATTTTTGTAAATGAAGAGTTTTACATATTTATTTGCTATTTTGTTGTCTTTGAAGGGAATGGGTGAGCCAGAGACTGATGGAATATATATATACATATATATTTTTCGGTTTTCTTTTTTTCCTTTGGCATATTGTCTGTTGTCTTCCCCCTCCTTCTGTTCACTCCCCTGTTTTTGCAGTGGTTTTGTATCTTTATCGATATTAACTGTTTAGACTGTTGCAGAAACTGTCAGAAATGAAACAAAAATGAATTAAAAAAAAAAAAACACCAAGTGTCTTAAAATATTGTATTGCCATTGTTTTTAATGCCAAGTACTACTTGTAAATGTTAGTGTTTCAGATGTGGCCTCAAAAATATTACTATTATTATTATAGCATTTATTTGAAAAAGTGCTGTAGCCCACTGCTGTAGTTATTGTTCATTGATATGAAATAAATATTTATGAAATTTGATCATGTAGTTTGTGTTTTAACAAGTGTAAGTAGAACCCACATGCTTGAACATTTAATATAATATAATAGCTATACATATACATCTAAGATTGTTAACTTGTTTTGTGGTCTCCCAGCGATGAAGGGTTTCAGCAAACTTTCAACTTCAATGGACAGTGATGTTATATAATGACCAATAGGTGGCAGTGTTGTTGAATAAACCTTTTACGCATTCAGCAAACTGGTCAATACAAGTTAGATTAAGGTCATATTGGAACGCAGAGCTATGCAAAATTCCACGACATTTACATTTATGTTTATATCAAAGTTTGTTGAAAAATAAAAATGAAATAATCAGTTAATATTCATAAAACCCTCACTAACGTTGTATGGACCATCGAATCACATCACCATATTAAATATTAAATAGGCTATGTCATGTAATGCAAGCATTGTTTTCGCAAAGTGCTAAAGTGATCTTGAATTCACATCTCGGACTGGGAGAAATTTAGTTTGTAACAGCTAATTCCGACTTTAAGCAGCCTTTATGCAGAACATCGGCTGTAACCAATTTGGTGCCCTAGGAAAGATTTCGGGTGACGCCCCGTTGCATCTTAGTTAATTCCACTGCTAGCCTAGGGTACACTCATAATAAACTTAATAGTATGCCTTGTACACTATTTTATTTTAATAAAGCAATTGCATATTCAAAATGTTTAAAATTAATTAAAGAAACAAGTTCAAAAATAGTAACATATTGTGACGTCTGACGTCTGTTGCTCGTTATGACGTGGACCAAGTAGAGCGATGCTGTTCTATTATACTTGTCTACTTGCCAATAGGGTCCTAGCAGCTGTACGCTAGAGTTGTGACGTTCGCGAACGAACCGATTCTTTTGAACGGCTCATAAAGATGAACGATGGGAGCGTTCTTTCTGTCGTTCTTTGTTTCCTATGCGTGTTTCGCACAGATGCACACAAAATAGCTCCTCCGCGAGACAGAACAGTTATTGGGAGAATTCTACTGCCTAACAGCATCAGTGCTGCCAACTATTTCCCATGAAAAGTAGCTGCCTGCCCGAAAAGTAGCTAAATGTTGCCAGATGATGTCACGCTCTAATGTGCATATCAGTGGCGTCATCAGTATCTGACAAGCATCTGTCATCTGTCTCTACTTTATGAGGCGCTGTATTATATTACATTAAAACATTACATCTAGATGCACAATAAATAGGTTCTTTATTTTTTTATTGAAGAACATGTAAACAACATTATTACAGAAAACAGGCATCAAAAACAGAAGCTCCAAATATGTTTAAAGAACAAATAATAAATAGGTTCTTATTATCATATTATTTTGCATGATGACGTCATTGCGTAATCACAACGCAAAACTACATCTTTATGTAGTATACACAAAAAAATGTTTTCTCAAATTGACTGGTCATCTCAACTATATCGCCTGACCTGTGCGACTGCTCTCTTTTTGCTCTCGCGGTACTTTGATGGCACATGTGATCGAAAGGCAGCCGCCGATCATAGTCGGACTAATGATCTGATCAAAAATTAATTGTTTAGTAAGTCGGCAGCCGAATTCTTCCTGTACCGCATTAAGTCGAACATACCTTGTTTGAATGTACTCATACTTAGTAGACCTGCTCAATACAAGGATGTTCCGCACATTAATAATAATGTCATGTGAGTATTAGTATCTGATTTTTCACAAAAATGTCAGCCCCACTGAAAGCAGGGCATCAAAAAATTATATTATACTCATGGTGTTCCTCCCCACGGAAATCTTTAGTAAAAGGCGAAAGATTTATACGATATGAGGTGAAACATGAGTGTACTGACTTCAACTAGCTCCGGGTTCAGTATGAGAGGAGAGGAGACACAAACAACAACGACGGTGACAAAGTAGCGACCTTCATAAACAATACCAACTAGACCAATACAATATAATATACGACTAAATCTACCATAGTTGGCATTTAAGATGCATATAAGCGCACAAACCACTAAAAATAACACCAACAATTTAAAGTTTAGCGTGCAATGCATTCTGGGAGCTCAAACTGTAGAGTCTTTCGCTACACACGTGACTGTGTTTAAACGCCCCTCCACGTTTCTCCCTCTTTGGTCACTCCCCGTTTTTGTTTTTTGTGTTTCACGCTCTACAGCAATAAATTATTTTACTCGGCCTCTGCAAAAAAAAAAATGCTTAGCAAATGTTTTTATTTGCACAGAGCCGTAACAACGACATTGATAAAAAATATTCACTTTAAATAGGGTTATCGCATTTTCCCCTATTTGGTAACTTCAGTAGGGTTGTATAGCCTACAATTGTACACTACTAATAATGATAGTGTTTGTAAGAGCTTTAAGAAGCATAGCTTCCAATAAATAAATAAATAAATCGCACAAATCAAACGTGTTCCTATTCCTATTAATATAGCATCCGGCGACACCTAGTGGTCATATGATGTAGGCCTATCGAGCTGCTGCATTGAATCACAAAAATCCCAACCTAAATGAGAGTTCCATGATGAATTACTGCAGTCATAAAAGGCCCACTATGATGCAAGATAACACTTTATAAAGACCAACTTAATGTCTTCTTCTTTTATTGTATATTAAAACTATTTGTATCTAAAACTGCTTACAGACACATCACCTTCAGAAAACGTCACTGCGGTTAACATAGTGTAGCAAACAAAAAGAAAGAGAATGTATGAGGCAAGAGAATCATACCAGCAATTTATTCATTTAAAAATGAATCTTCTATCCTCAATCATATACATTCAATAAAGCTCCTGCCTGCATTACATCCTCACAGTGCTCTTGTTCCCATCCCATGCCAAAGACTTCCATCAACAGGATAGCGCGGAGTTTAGATGATAAACCCCTAATTACAGAGTCCTAATATTTTTTCTTTTCTCCTCACTTGTACATGGCCTTCGAAAGTTTCAGTAACCAGCTAATCAAGGAAAATAGCTTGCACCTGCAGATGCTAGTCAGCCGTTCACCGGAAAGTACAACTATAGTTGACAGCTTGAGTCCTTTCTGTTTCTTTCAGAGAGAACTTTGAGAAAATGTTAATACTGACATATAGATGCAGCACAAAAGCATAGTTTAAGTTTTTGTTGGAACAGTCAAGATAAGACAATATATAATTTCTGACAGCACAAGGCTGTAAAGGCTGCTTGAGAGTGTCAGAAGGTTCAGTGTATTGCTTAAAAACATATCGATTGTTTGGTTGACAAACATCTTTCAGATAGATTTTCAGTAGGCAAAACGGTTTTTACAAGTTGTGAAAATTGCAGTTGAACTAAGCCTTTTATACAGTACACTGTTAAGACTCACAGCCTTGTTTTCATACAGGTAAAAGATCCATGGTTCCACAAAGAGCCTTTGTGAATATATATATATATATATATATATATATATATAGTAGCCAACATTTAAAGTGGATGTCAAATGTTGATTACTATATATAGTAAAAACAGTAGCTCAGAAATACTAAGCAGTTTCAAAGAACATTCTAAAATGCAGTTTATATATTTTTGCTCAACTTGCATGTGGACTTATTAGACATACATAATTACATAATTCGAATTATGTTAAAGGTTAAAGGGTGAAAATGAAAAATGTTATTTAAAGAAAATTTTTCACATTTTCATTACATTCCAAAAGCGCATAACTGATGATGGTTGAAGACTTGTATAAATAACGGTTTGAAGAAAGAACTGCTAATCTCACAAAAGAAATATTATTACATCAGTCTCAGTATAAAGATTTTATATAGATCAGAGACCATAACACTACGCACAATGTTTTACTGAAGTACCCTGCTTACACAGATGATTCAACATTTGCCTGTATAGTATATTGCAACGACTAAAGCAACATAGTCTTTTATGGTCAAAAGAATAATTCTGGTTCTAAACAACATTAGAAACAGGTGATGATGATCTTAGGGTGTGAACAACCCCTTTAATCACAATGACTAACATAATTGTGGCTCTTATAGGGTTTCTGCTTATTGTGATGTTTTCGATTTACTTTTGCAACTTTTAAAACAAGTCCTTAGACTACAGTAGCGCAGGAACAAGCAAAAGCAACCTCGTTCAGTAATGTTTTTCCCTGTATTCTCTCACCATTGTTTTGTTAACCCAAGTGGGCTCTGTGTTGGTGCACAACTGAGCCAATAGCGTGTCATCGTGGGCTGGCTTTCTGCTATGCACGAGGAAACTATCGCAACTGATGGGTGTAGACATACTTCTCAGCCAATCACGTGCTTCAAGAGGATGGACTATAGAAGCACTTAAACCAATCACGTAGGTTTAGGGGCGGGAGGTACACAGTGTTACTTGCGCAATGTATTTGACACTCCTCTCGACCAATAATTGACATGAGTGGGCGCGGCGACTGAAAATTTTGTCCATCTAAATCATTGGTGGGCATGTATAATATTGACATGTCCCGCCTACTGGCCGGTCTGCAGGCTCACACAAATACAGTTGTGTGTTTCATAAAAATGCACTCAGATGCGTCAAGTAAGTACAATAGTACGTTTTTACTGCTATTCGTATTCTGTCGACCTGTGATGGCAATTGCGAACTTGCTGCAGCCTGACAAGTCACCGTGACTTCTTTTAAGATGTATGATTCGCTGTATTGACGTATTTTGTGAGTAAAGTAGCCGTTACCCGAGCATACAAATCATCAGATTGACTCTGAGCTTGCTAGCTGCTCTCTTTGTGTTTTTACTCCGATGTCTTGGGCGCTTGCAAGCGACAACGACCTTGCAAGGAATAACACTGCATTTTAGCCTTCTTTGCTTGAGTATATACAGCAATCCGAGCAAGGTATCTGATCCTATTTACACAATACACTAATTACCTTTAATACCCAAATAACCTTAAGGGATCCGTCTCCTCACAACTCGAGTGAGCAGTGCAAAGCAACCGAAAAGAAAGTATAAGATCGTTTTGTAGAGCTAAACGGTTGTTTTTATCGAGAAAACTGCGGAAAAAATGACAGGGGGTGAAAATTGTGACGCAGTTGTGTAAAAAATTAGTGCTTGCAAACACGTCGAGTATGATCTGGCGCATTACTGTACGACCCTCTGAAAGATCAACTGCATATCGTTGTGAAAGAAATGTCTTAGATCAAATATAGAAAATGTTTTTTGCAGCATTTGGGTCGCATTCATCAGTTGGGGAGAGTACCGATTGAAATTATGATTTGAGGAATTCTGGGAAATGAGGTTTATTCAGCCAAACCGTTCCATTGGCAAACGCAGGCGTTGTTTGCCATTAGACTACATTCCCCAGAAGTCCACAGACTCTCCAGATACTTTGTAAAGTCGTTGCAAGTTGTGCGTGTATGCGCTCATATGTGAGCTATGTGGCAGAAAATCCTTATTTCAACTGCAGTCAATTAAAGAGATGTGAATGTTTGAAATATGTCGGTGTAATACTGTTTCTTATATGTTTGGGGTATTTCATATTCACTGGCATTCCTGACAACTGCGTCACACGTTCACAAATAGTCTCATTTTATGCCGAGTTTGCTTTAATAAAGTCTTGGATTATGTACCGGACTATGTTTAAACTGGATATCCTTCATCAACTGTCGTTTCAGGGGCTTGTCTACTCGCACAGCGCTTGTACAGAAAGGCCTGCACCTATACGTAGTTTACTAGTTCTGATTAACGAAAACGTGGAAGTTATAATATGTGCAAAACGAATCAAATGCGTATGTCATTTTTCACATAGCTACGTCGGGCTTTCCTCTAAAAAACTCATAATACTAATCTAGTTTTTCTGCGCCAGCACATTGTTTTATTGTAACATTGTGTTTATTAAGGTTTTCCATTTTGACTAATTAAAAAAACAGCCCAATAAATACAAAATAATTTATTATTTATTTATTTAAATTTGTTTGTTAAAAACAGTTTGTTTTATTTTTAATGAAATAAAAGTTACATCAAATATAAGCAGTAAGCATTCAGAATATACAACATATTATTGGTGTCTGATGCACTTTTGCCATGTTAATAATAACATTATAACGAATGAAAATAAGATCCATGCACTTCAAAAAGCTTCTTTATGCTTTAGAATATTATATTTCTTTCCATTGCACTGCATGAGGACAATTCTTAGACACTGGGGTATAGTGGATCTTTAAAAAGATGCCACTTCACAACGCACATCTATTCATATATGAATATCGTTTTTTATTTATTTAGGCTACATCATCTCGGCATTATTGACTTTCTTTTGAAGACAAGTTAATTGCATCACATTATCACATAAAATTAATTAATGCATCTTCTGAAGTGTTAGGTAACAAGTTTATAGAATATTGCAATGCACCTTTTGTCCAAATGGTTTCAAGCATATCCTTGTAAGCCAGTTTCAATCTGTACTTGGCTCTCTGTGCATATTTATTCTTAAATATCCAATCCTAAATCTTTTTTCCCAAATTCGCTAGAACCTGACATTAACATGCTAGAGAAATATGGCCTCCACACTGGCGTTTATTTTCTTGATAAAACTATACTTGATAATATAAAGATTATGGATGATAGTGTTGGTAGCCGGCTTTATTTTTAATGAAGACACATAGAGCCGTTAAATGCATACTGTATGCATTAGCCTATTAGAAACACTTCAGAATCTTACATGGCCTCTCATATTTCCCTGTCATTTTACAGGCTGACTAGAGCAGATGCTTCTTTCCCATGTCTTCATTAATTTCAACGTATACACTGTGCGGGCATACATATATACACGCACCTCAACAAGCAACACACAGAAACTCATGTACAGCCCAGATGCTTGTGCATAACTGCCAGGAGTAACAGATGTTTATTTTTATATGTTCCTCACAGATTTCCAGCTGAACTCTCATTTGTCCACACTGGCCAGTATCCACAAGATCTACCACACCCTGCACAGGCTGGTAAATATGGACTTGGTTTGCATGTACTTAAATACTCATCAGGTTTATTGCCAGATTTAACATTCATGCCTTTAAATCATTTAAACCAAAAGCATTTATACAGGTGGGATTTGTGCACGTTTTCATCACTGGATTATATATATATATTTTGTTTCATTGTGATTCTGGCCAATAAACCAACCTAAAATCGAAGTATTCAGTTTTATTCAAAACATGCTTGCTTTAAGGTTCTTATTGAAATACAGCAACCAGTGTATCAAGACTGATTTCTGTATTGGTTATTAAGTGAAGCAATTAGAAAACACCTGCATCAAACTCCGTTTCAAAAAGAGAAAACCTTAATATTTGAATAGTGCATGCATGCAGATTTTTAGATATATAAGCACTATATTTGGTACAAGCATAATCATGATGTAAAATATTTATGAAATAAAAAAACTTACAAATAGCTTTTTGGTCACACCATACACTGATACATCAACTACCCATATGTGACCCTGGACCACAAAACCAGTCTTAAGTCGCTGGGGTTTATTTGTAGCAAAATCCCAAAATACATTGCATGGGTCAAAATTATAGATTTTTTTTAACGACAAAAATCATTAGGAAATCAAGTAAAGATCATATTCCATGAAGATATTTTGTAAAATTCCTACTGTAAACATATCAAAATGTCATTTTTGATTAGTAAAATGTATTGATAAGATATTCATTTGGACAACTTTAAGCTGATTTGCTTTGATGTGTGTGTGTGTGTGTGTATATATATGTATATGTATATATATGTGTGTGTGTGTATATAATAAAACTGCATTGCGAATATTGCAAATGTGATGACGGCTGACATTGTGTAAATATTATTAGATCAGGCCATAAATCTCTATTACATGATTTTAAGACTGTTATTGTTTTTATATTGAGATGACTGACCGGTGTTAATTTTCTTGATGGATTAGCATTTTTGGCATGGTGGTGTGTGGCTATATATGAGGTTAGGACACTCAATAGCATTATTGCATACTGTAAATTAACCTTTGATCAAGTCATTTACTTAAATAACTACCTCATAACCCCGATTCACACAGAATTTTGCTCGACAGTAGCTTATTTTCAGAACTCACCTCTCTGAGAAGAACACAAGCAGCATCTCTAAAGGTTTCAAGAAAATGAGACGATCAGCCACTTACATCACACACATACACATGCTTACTTTTTTTTCTTATGGCCGGACGCTAATAGCTGTTACTTTTCTGCAGAATGTTGTTTGAGTAATAGAGAGAGAGAGAGAGAGAGTGATTGTGGGTGTTTAATTTTTACCACAGAACCTGACAGAAGACGTCGTCCCAGAGACTCACGGTACAGGTAGCCACTTCAAATTTCAGCTTGCACCTTAACTAACATCAAACCTATTTTTATGAAATGGTACTTAATGTTTGCAACATATGTGTCTCTTATTCACAGCTGTTAAGTTAGTATGATTTTAATGTTTTTTTCAGCAGGGTTATATTAAATTGATTGTAAAGGAATGACTGAAAAAGAGACAAAAAATAATCCTCTTCGTGTCATATTTGTCTCTCTTTTTTAGCCTGCTGCTCCAGAGCCATGCCCCCCAGGAAAAAGAGGAGACCCACTGCTGGAGATGACCTGTCTGCTAAGAAGAGCCGGCAGGATAAGTATGTTAATAACCATTCACCTTTCCATATCTCTGTTCATTCAATCTGTCCAGTGAACTCACTCAAACTTGACTTGTCTGTCAAAACATGTCAATTAAAAGTTTCTGTATTTATGCTAAGAAGGAACTGAATTTTGTTCAAATAAAACAATGTTAAGTTAAAATGATCATAGCTGTTAACTGTACCGTCTGATCTCTTTGTGTGGGTGGATTTCTGCCCTCAGAGCATGTGTCTCTTCTTGTTTGTATCAGATGTAGCACGTTCATGCTTTAATGTGTATACAAGTGTGTGTTAATGTGTATTTAAATAGCCTCCACTCAGTCCTTGTCTATTCATTTCAGTGTTTACAGAAAACAGGAGACATTGCAAATCCAGGAAGCCGAAGCTTTTTCTAGCAAGAGATGTCTAGAATGGTTTTACGAATACGCTGGTATGTGTGCATAACTGTCAAAAAAGACAAACGAGTTAGTCACAATGCTGTGAACTGTATATGCAAATGTATATATTATAGCTTATATAATTTGACTTGATAATGTCTAGAAGGGAATGAATATTTCCAGCTTAATGTAGGCTCCCCCCCCCCCTTCCATTCCATTACTTTCCAAAAGAAGTTAAGATGTAAATAAAATGACTATGAGTATATACTAACTTGTATTTGGAAACGTAAAAATATCTGAACTTCATTGCATGCAAAATATCAAATATGTAAAAAAAAAAAAAATTTCAAACCGAGTGATATCTACAAAAACGTATGCTTTTCTCGTTTTCAGTTATTTATAACCAATTGTTCTTTGAGTCATTTTTTTTTATGAATATAAAAAAGTTAGCATATCGCTTTATGTTTTGAAGTCAAAGTTAACAAACTAGCATTTTTGTGAAATGTTTTGATTGAATTGTGCTTGTTGTGCAGTTCTTTAAAACAAATTTCATGTTTTAATGTAACGAAAAGACATTTATGCATTTTTGTTTGCATTTAAACACTTTTTGGAGCCATATATAACAGTAAATTGTGTCTAAATGTGTTGTATAAATAGGGTGCGATGATGTTGTTGGACCGGAGGGGATGGAGAAGTTCTGTGAAGACATTGGAGTTGAGCCAGAGAATGTAAGAAAACTAAACTGAACTTTTATACATTTAAAGTTGACTCTAAATATAACTTTTCAGTAGTTTTACATTTACATGTATGTTTGTACGCAGGTAGTGATGCTGGTATTGGCCTGGAAGCTTGATGCCCAGAGTATGGGTTACTTTACTTTACAGGAGTGGCTCAAGGGAATGGGCTCATTGCAGTATGTCTGGCCAAACGTGCAACTTAAATGCATTTACTGCCATGCTACTACACTTATTCTCATCCCAACCTTCACTTCACCTGTTCTTCTGTCATACACAGATGTGACTCTACTGAAAAACTCAGGAACTCTCTAGACTACCTGAGGTCTGTCCTCAATGATGCCACCAGTTTCAAGCTCATTTACCGATATGCCTTCGACTTTGCCAGGGTAAGAGTGACTGTGTATATGCTTTAGGGTGATTGATGATTGATGAACGTTAATCACCATTCACTTTAGAAGCACTGGTCTTCTTTTAGTACTTCAACACTATATTTGATTTTGCCAGTGGCTGTGCATCTGGAACCTTTCTCCTGCATGTTTTTTCCCCTGCATGCATGCTGGGCATATCACAGTCCTTCGGTTACAGCAGAAAAGGGCTTGAGACTGCTGAGAGATGGGGCTATTTTGGGTTGTTTCACCTCTTTGTCTGCTCAGCAGAAGTATCTCTTGTCCAGATAGTTTTTACATTCCCTTGGTATGAATTGTAAAGCTACTAGACCTTTGCTGAGTGAAGCTCTTACTGGAGCCATTCTATAGGGCCAATAAAGTGGAGGAGTGCAAATAAATAGCTTGTGGCAACCTTGAATGGATAACATGACATTCATCCTGTCTAGATGAAACAGAATTGTTTATGTCTAGACTCATCTTGAATAGAGCATTTAGTGCTTTCTTGTACACTAGTAACATATAATGGCAGTTAGATAGATGTTAATATCTATTTTTACTTAACAGGGTGACAATAGTCATATCTGTGTGAAGCAACCTGATATTAAGTCGCTTAGAAATAATGGGTCATTTACCGACTGTTACCTCACCGCCATACTTGCCAACTAAGTATTTTTATTGTGATGTGTGAACTTGTTTTCAGACTCTTTAAACTTTAATATGCTTCCACCCCTTTGTAGGAGAAGGATCAGAGGAGTTTAGACTTGAATACTGCCAAGTGCATGCTGGGACTTCTGCTAGGGAAGACCTGGCCATTGTTTCCAGTGTTTAACCAGTTTCTAGAAGTAAATATTTTAATCTTTACAGTTTTATCAACGTCACTTTAATTATTTTACATGACCAGTCAAATGTTTGAATGGACCTTTACATCCATCATTACTATTTATTATTATTAGTAGTAGTAGTAGTATTAAAGGGAAAGTTTAATAAAAAAATGTCCATTCTGTCACCATTCACTCACCCTGATGTTGTTCCAAAACTGAATGATTTTTCTGTAGAACATATAAAATATATTTATATGAAGAATGTTGGTTACCAAAGTTTTGTTTTCATTGTATGGACAATGCTCAAAGTGCTCTCAAAGTAACAACAACAAAACACTTCTAATAGTGAAATCCCCCCTTTTTTTACTTTTCATTTTCTACTTATTTGTTACCGGTGTTTAGTTTTGCTCTATCCTTGTTAGTCTATTCTCTTTTAGGCTTATGCTACAAATGCGGCTTGTGTCATACATAGAGTCAGAGGTCAGCCAAGAAGCCAGAACTCGACTTTCTAGCAAATGGGCATACAGCCTTTGCCAGAGATCAGTAATTTGAGTTATAATTAAAAATAAATTAATTAA
>JAUCNO010000795.1:10225614-10241922 GCA_032353835.1 Enteromius viviparus | reverse complement strand
ATTTTTGTTGTGGCTACCTGAATATTCTTAGTAAAGCTTACTCATAGCAGCAAGTCATTTTACTCACCAAAAATTAATTGTAACTTAATGAATCCTAGTAAGTATAACAACTAAGTAAAGGTAACTAAGTATATATAAGTAAGGTACACTATTGAATTTTACAGTTGACAATATTTCTGTGAGCTCATAGTGAACGCCTCTTGCTAGCTGGCTTTGTGACTGAAAATACTGAAGGGAATCCCCTTTATAGAGACATCTAAGTACAAACATTTAATTTATTAGTTGGCGTTGACCGATTTTTTTTATTAGCAATTATACGACAAGAACTATTGGGGCATTTTATATTAAAAAGGCAATTTCAATACATAAAATATTAAAACTTTCAAAAACAGCACGTCAAACAGGGTGTGTTCAAGCAGTGAATCTGAGCAGAATGTACAGCTACCAAACCACACCTGCATGAAACAGGTTGTTTTGTCTTTAGTGAAGATTTCAACCATATATAAGGCTTTTGTAAACCTTTTGGATACATTTTATACCGCTATAAGTGTTAATAACCAGAAATGGCCTTTTTTTGGTAAATATTGGTAAATAGGGCAATGTTTACAGTGAATATGCTGATTTTGTAGCTCTGTGTACAGTACTGATACTGTTATTCATATCATGAATATAATATCAAGGAATTTAATTAGAAAGTTATAAACTGACATTTTATTAGCCAAGGATGTAAATTTATTCACATGGTACTATAAGCTAATATAAACAAAGCCTGGACTAACAATAATCTGATCAGTTGGACTCAGGAATGCAATATTTATCTATTATGTTAAACAAAGGAGCTGCCAGATGTTTCTTTAGCCCTGCTAGTACCACATATACTAATGTTTAGACACAGCAGACCAAGCCAGCTACATTGTTATTGTCTATGTGATACACAAAGCATGTTGACTGACCAAAAATAAGCCTCTAGATAATAACCAATTGCACAAAAAGAGAGGAATGATAACTCACTTTGGGAAGAAAATTACAATCCTTTTTTCCGAAAACCACAATGTGCTCAGATGGGTGGTCTGCAGCTCTCTGCATCCTTCTCTCCTCCTCCTTTTCCTGCGCTCTCTTTTCTTAAGCCTGCAGAAGGAAAAGCACTTACAATGACATCAGCGTTGATAGTGAGCTCTGTCATATAAATATTCACCTTCCCTGTCAGATTATTGGGTTTATGCAGGAGAGCTGATGGAAGCAATATTCCAGGGGCTGTCTGAGGACAAAGGGAGAATGGGTTCGAAGGGTGGGGGGTTGGGGGCATGTGGGGAGTGGTGATTAAGATGGATAAGATATAAAGAGCTTGGAGCATACAAGTAACATTGAGTAACATCGGTCCTCAGCGTGCTTTTAGAATGCCTGGGGATCTGGAAGCTAAATTTAAATCCTTGAAAATATAAAAACGGTTTTTATCCACATGTGATAATACCGTGAAAAAAGCTCAGCTTCAGAACCACTCGGTTTTCTTGTTTTTGAAAATGTTTTAATAGCAAATATGTTATTTGAGGTATATGAGACATTAAGAAGCATAATAATACTAATTTAAAAAAAAATGAAAGAAATAAAAAGCCGAAAAGGAGTGGAGCTGTTAATTTTAATTGTATTTATTTTTATTTTTTAATTTTTAGTGTTGTGATTATTAACTTTAATTATTTAATAATTACAATATTATTAATCGAATTGAAGATTATTATAGGAATGAAATAAATATAAGAAACAAATTAATCTAAAAATAAACAGAAGATGAAAAATAAAAACTGGCACCTAAATTGAAATACTAAAATGCATAAAGCATGACAAATCCACATAGAATGATAAATTTAAACTACATTTTACAATTAAAATTTAAATCTAAAATAAAATTATAATTAGAATAATTAATTATAAATATTGTTAAATAAACTGCCCGTCCAAAAAAAAAAAAGTCACACACTGTAATATTTTGTTGGACGATCTTTAGTTTTGAATATGGTACACATGTGCAGTGGCATCATTTTGAAGCTTCTGCAAAATCATAACATTTATTCCCATCCGGAGTTGAATTCATTTTTTTTGCCAAGATATGGATTATGGGAGAGTCTGACTGCTGTGCAAAGTCTTCTCCAGCACATCCCAAATTGTCCAAACCATGCTATTGTCATCTTGGAATATGTCTGAGCTATCAGGGAAGAAGAAAAAAAATCCATTAATGGAATAACTTGATCATTCAGTCTATTCAGGTAATCAGCTGACCTTATTCTTTAGGCACATAGCGTTGCTTAACCTAGACCAGACCAACTGCAAATACCCCAGATCATAGCACCCATTTGCTTGGTTAAATCCAGGTGGTGACTTGTTTTGGACGGGTAGTGTATTATTACAGTATATTAATAACAGAAGACTAATACCTGGGTATACTGTCAATGTCCAGGGCAATTTTCTAAAAGAAAACTCAAAATAATCATCTAAAAAATGAGACAATTAGAATGCTTGTTTAGAAATAACTTCCTTTTCAGTGTTAACAAGTGTGGGCATGGGTTAAGGTTTTGCAAAAGAGATCTAAAGCTCATAACTGGATCAGACTAGTCCTGAGCGTGATCACTGCCATTACTCATAGATGTGGAGGAAATCTGGAAACCACAATAAGTGTATAGAAAATAATAAAAATAAAAACAGACACTGTGAAGAAAGAACAGGCTTTATTTCTATTTGTCAAATCAGACAGACCATAACATTTTAATTATTTAAGGTAAAAAGACATTACATCAGAAGTTACCTTGGAATTTTAGCTTCCTGCAACAGAATATGTAACAGACCATGTTGTCCTATACACAACTCAGCAATTCAGCACAATTCTGACCTGCTTATGAGAAACAAAGACATTCATAAATAAAAACGGTTACATTTTACTATGTACAAAGAATACGTTTGAAAAGACAGCATTTTTTAGCACTTCTAACACATCTTATACGCCTCATTGCACGTTCCCTTCGAAATGTATTTCAGTATTTGGGGCCATGGGGCTGCATAATTAAAACATTGTAACATATAAATGATGCAGGTATTAAAGGAGTAGTTCACCCAAAAATGAAAATTCTGTCACCCTGAAGTAGTTCCAGATCTGTATGAAGGAAGATATTTTGAAGAACGTTTGTAACCAGGCTGTTTTGGGTCACAACTGACTTCCATAGTAGTCAATGGTGACCCAAAACAGCCTGGTTACAAACTTTCTTCAAAATATGTGTTCGACAGAACAAAGAACTTCATACAGGATTGGCACTTCTTGAGGGTGATTAAATGATGACATGATTTTCATTTTTGGATGAACCAGTGCTTTAACAGACCACACATCAAGCATGTGAGTAAAAAGTTTGCCAGTCTGAGGAAATGGAGAAAATTTTGAAGACCATTTAACACTGCACAAATATTGTAGCTTGCGCAACCCTGTGTCAGAGTTGGGGCACTGAAATGAGGATATCCGGAAAAGATTCACTTCCTTTGATTGGGACAGAGCATGGAGCTGCGCCAATATATAAGCCAGGATTTTAAAGTGCAATAAAACAAAACGCAATATTAAATGGTAGAAAAAGAAAAACACATCCTGATAGTTGCAGTCAGATTTCAGTAGCATTGACTAAACAGTCCTAGATTAAAGAAATTTTACTATAACATGAACAGGCAAGTCACCTACAACATCACAGCCTGCTGCTACTTCAGATGCTTAAAGCCTGAATTATAACTGTGTCTGCACCAAAGCATATCTGCAATATCAAAGCTTATCCCTCTTACAGTATAGCTCCCCAAAAAAATTGAATGAACATGAACGCTTGATTGTTTTGATTAATTGACGGAAATTGTTTTCATGGATCGTGGAGGTAGGAAGTGATTGGGAACATAAACAGTGATCTAACACTTTGATGTAAAAGGCCTTCACCGCTATTGTGATTCACTCATTTCTTCATAAACTCAAAGTACCAACGTGCTTGATTTCGGCACATTTTCAGAGTGAGTAATTGGGATATAATGGAGCTGGGTGACTGGGAAAGCTTCTTTGAACATGCAGGTACTAAGGTCAAGCCTTATAATGCCTAGGCAGACGTCAGGAGCTCTAACAAAGATTTGAATGTGTCCTGCGTGATGCATTGTGAATTTACCTCTGCGCTACTGAGAAGGGCTTACGTCGCTGCCCTTAGTCCCACTGACAACACAAACAAGCATATCACATGAATGAAGCTTGTTCATGAATGTTAAATATGTTTTATGCGTGCATCTGATAGCAGATTTATTCACTTAATAAGGCTCTTTCCTACACTAGGAGAGCTCTGTCAGAAATAGCAGATCCACAGAAAGGCTCACAAAGTGATTGTGAGAGAGAAATACAAGCGTGGTGTGTAACGCTCATCCACACGTGGGTCTTCATTTCCTACAGCAGAGCAAAGAAACAAAGAAGACCTATCAATAACAAATAAAGGTTTTATGCCTTATTAAATTAGACTATTTTATCATTGGAGCTTTTCTGTTCCTTTGCAATGATTTGACAGGAACAAAGATTTATAATTTATCTATATATATTGTGCTATCCAACGATTAATTGTGATGAATCACATCCAAAATAAAAGTGTTTCTTTAAATATTATATGTATGTGCTTTATAGAATTATTATGTATATATAAATGCATATTCACAAAAATATGATGTTTATATATTAGAGAGAAATTTCATAATCATGCTACCATCTCACACACACACACACAAACAAAAAAAGATATTACACATTATACCAAAATTAAAACCTTTTTTAGGTCTAGTATTAAATATTTTACTGAAGATGAAACCAAATTTGAAGAACTTTAGGATTTCAAGTAGTAAAAGTTCCCCTACAATAGAACTTTCATTGCAACTCTCTTATGACACACACACACACACACACAAGGGTGATGTATTTATTTAGTGATGAATCAGCCTCTCTGCATCACATCCGGTCTGTAGCATACAGTGATGAAACATGTCTGACATCAATGATGCTAGAGCTTTTCTCAGAATTAACTTCACTTTCTCAGACTAGAGCATGTATGAAGGGCTTCCCTTAAGTTCATACAGGTGAAACAAGAGCAGATATAATACACCGTTTTAATTACACACACATTCTAGAACATGTAAAAACCACAAAGTGGCTAAAACACTTATATTCATTTTGAACAACAAAACTATTTTATTTGAAAAGCATGTGTGTTCTATTTGTTTTTAAGAAACAATACTTGGTTTGGCATTTTATCGTAAAATAGGAAGAAATTCATTAGAAATCGATTTGTTCCTTCAAATAATTTCAATATGCTGATTTAGTGCTCAAGAAACAGTTCTTCAGTTCTTTGATAAATAGAAATTTTAACAGAAACAAATTATTTAAATGGAGTTCATTTGTGACTTTGTAAATGCCTTCAACAGTTATGATTGTTACTTGTGTAGTATTTATATATTAGTGCTGTCAAATGATTAATCGTGATTATTCGCATCCAAAATAAAAGTTTTTCTTTACATAATATATTTGTATGTACTGTGTATATTTATTAAGCATATATAAATACAAACACATGCATGTATATATTTAATGAAAACATGTTATATTTACATATTAAATATATTTAGATATAATATCAAATATAAGAAAATAAAATTTATAAATGCATCTATACGTAATACTATCAAAATATATGTACTGTTCGTGTGTGTTTTAATATAACCATAATAAAAAAACTTAGCATAAACACATTATGTAAAGAAAAACTTTTATTTTGGATGTTTATTTTGATATATATATATATATGAGGTAATTTGCTGAATTAAAAAAAAAATAAAATAAAAAAAACTTTCCCTAAACTTTTGGAAAGTACTGTAGTACACATTGGCTTAGTGTTTAAATACTTTTGTGGTTACTCTATGCGTCTCACCATTTTAGAGGGCCCTGGTCTCTGCCTCTATCTTCCTCTCACCATGTGTGTCAGAGTCTGGGGGGCTGATTGTTTGCCGCATTGCAATCTCTGGCCCACCGCCATAAATACTTAACAAGTACTGCCACGTTTCTTCAGATATCTGCCCATAGTCTGCTCCTGCAAACCAAGACATAGATACTGAATTACATGCAAATGCACACAAACGCATGTCAGACAAAGTTTTGAAACACAAGATGAGTCACAGACATGTCTATTTGACGCACGCACAGTTCATACCTTGTTTAAGCTGGATATGTCCGCCTTTCATTATTGCAATCTTGCTGTTGTCAATGGGGCCCGGCGGCTCTAATCCAGCAGAGAGAGACAGAGAGAGAGAGAGAGAAAGAGGGAGGGAAAAGATGAAAAAAAATAACGACCTTTACAGTGCATAAGCAAACATTTCCTTGAAAATACAGAGGGTGGTCTTAGCAGAGCTAACAAGAAGTCTCGCTATTGGTTGAGTCGATGTTGCCATGTCAGGCTGGTTAAAAACACTCAAACAAACAGAGCAATGTTTTACTGTGTTTCAGAGACACGTTTACAATTTTTGGTGAGTAGTTTAACATCAGAAAAATGTTCCTAAATGTAATATGGACTTTTGCAATCTATTTGACACAAAACCTTAAAAGGACTGTTCACCAAAAAAATAAAAAAATGCAAAGAGTGTCATCATTCATTCATTTTTAACTCAATTAACTTCATTCAATCAGCATGTACTGGAAATTGTGATGGACTGTTCTTGTCTATTATGACGTCAAATGCATGTGAAGGACATCTCAAACAAGACAAAAAGAAAATTTGTCCACCAGGAATGGAATGAATTGTAGTAATTTGCTACATATTGTAATCACTTCATGTAAGTGACAGATTGCTCTAGGAAAAAGGACTGCAACTCATCAGGCCGTTGGACAACCTAATTATCCAGCCCTCATGCTCACGCCATCAGAGTATAAGGACACACAAATAAAACAAAATGTGCAAAAATAAATTATTTGCAATAAATACAAACTTTCCAGAAAAACAATATGATTTGTCAATGTTGATTTCACTTTAAAAATGTTAAAATACGATCGAAACACGTAACAACAGTCATTATTTATTTTGCTACATCAGATGTGCATTACTCTGTTTGTATAAAATTGTACCGTTGTCTTTGCCCTTGACAAAGTTCTCCCATTCTCTAAACCACTGCATGCTGATACACAAGATGACCGTTGGCGCTTCTTCAGCTTGAAACTCCTTATTTAACTATAGACAGTGAAAGAAAAAAAGAGAAACAGATTGACAAACTCCACTGAGTTGTATAATATATATCAATTAAATTGCTAAATGATGTGCCTCTTTCAAACAAGACCTCTAGATATTTACAAAGCTAGTGTCTCATCTCACAAATGCTGCACTTCTGATAACAATCACAGCCTTGATCTGTCCAGCATGCAGTCTGCGTTTCATCAGTTCTCTGGCTTTTACGAGCACCAAACACTTCCAAGAACATTATGCTCCTTCCAAGAGGAGTTTCCACACCATGTTACATAAAAACACTGTGGCTCTGAGGACATAACCTAGAAAAATAGTATTCAAATACTGTGAGGGTTGTGGTGATAAGTAGAATCTCAATGTTTTCCTGGGTTACAATAGTCGGCACTTATAGTTGGCATTAATTTGTCTGTACTTGGAAGTCACTTGAAGTAATTTGTTCACCTTGATGAAGGTGTCTATCTCCAGTTTCCGCCGTTTGGCTAAAGTCTCGATCTCTACTTGGCAGATGGCACACACATATAAGTGATTTACAGCCGGGCCTCCCCCAAACCTGTGAAAAATGTTTCAAAACATGTGGAAATGTTCAAAGTATGGTCAGTGAGAAGAGCAAACACATAACTCAGCGATGTTTACTTTGGACTGCTGAGGAGTTCCTTAAACATGACATCTTAAACCAACAAAATTCCATGCACATTTTGTTAGTTCAGGGTTGGACTGAGCTTTTGTTGAATTCACCAGATCAAAAGCTCAAAAGTCATCCAATAACCCATAATTCAGTAAATGTCATGAGGATTTTCTAAAAGTCAAAAATGTGCATTGCTATGCCTGACTCACCTGTTATACAGATGTTCCCACACATTTTGGGGAAGGATCACAACCAGATCATCCACATAATGGTACTTGGTAGGAGGGATTCCTGTATAAAACACACCTAAGTTAAGTTATTAATACTTACCGTAAGTAAAAAAAAGATAGATAGTTTAAATTGTTATTAATAGATAACTCCACTAGGGGGCCGAAGCAAACTTCTAAGAAGGGGCCCAATATTGTTAAAAAAAAACTTTAGTTGTAACCTTAATTAAAAACACAAAATTTTTAAAAAAGGATTTACAAAATGAAAAAAAAAATAATAAAAAATAAATAAATAAAAATATATATATATAAAATTATAATAATATGTAATAATAATATCTCACATAAAAACATTCATACACTGAATTCGGTGCCTTAATATAATTAATAATTTACATGTAAGTCATCACATTGAGCCCTAGAACAGCGGAAAAAAAAAAAACTTCAGCCATCCTAGATAAACTTCTGAAAGTAAATTTTCCACTGAGGAAAAAAAGTTGTGACGGTGCAAATCTTTTAATTTGAGAAAGATACAAACATTTACACTATAAGACTGTGTCCTTGATTTATTATTTTATGTCAGTTATGTTAAAATAATAATTATATATAGTAGGGGCCAGCCTATAGTTCCTGCAGGGTTGAAAATTCTGCCTTGTTCTCGTAGCTTCAAAAAATTAGGGGTTAACTACTGATATCACATGGACTATTTTAACAATTTTGAATGTTGTAGTTGAGTTGCTGCCTATGCAGGGTCAGAATTGCATCAGAAATATCTTAATTTGAGTTCTGAAGATGAGCAAAGATCTTACGGGTTTAGAACAACATGAGGGTGAGTAAATAATTGTAGAATTTTAATTTTTGGTGAACTATCCCCTTTAAATGATCCACATTGCATCAGCTTATATCAGTCATCTACCACATACAGTAGCTAGTAAATCCATTAACTTACTTAATAAAGTTAATTTATATTGACATTCAACTCATCTTTCTTGTATAGTAATCACAGCCACAGCCCTTATAGCAGCAATGTTTATGACAGAGCAAGTTCAGAAGCTTGAGAGTGCAAGGTGTGACACAAACCTTGCTTTAGGTAAATTAATATTTCCACTTAAATTAGATATACATTAGAGTATTTGTGTGTGATTGTACCTCCATGCTGACAGAGGAAAGTGTGGTTGGTGATGGGTCCGGGCTCAGTGAATGTGTTGAACTTGTTGAGCCATTCTCTGGAGATGTAGAACTGCAGCAGACTGGGTTCCTTTAAATTAGCCAGAGCAACAACCTTCTGTCTTTCTCTCACAGATTCTTCACTGCTCTTCCTGAAACACAAATTAACATAAAATCACAACCATTTTTGCTTTCCGTCCATGTCATAAAACAGATTATAATAGACATTCTTGGAACCAATCCAAATAAAATGTTTGGATTTTTGCTAGAATTAAAAAATCTATTATTAGGCTACTGGTATAACTGCAGTCTTCCATATGTTAATGTTAGGGATGTAATGACACACCATGAACTGGTTGACAATCAATAAAAATATGTGACATTTTCAATTCGGTTGAGATGTTAATGAATTGTGATACAGTTACGAGTTGGGTTCTCTGAGGGGAGGTGACTGTCTTCAGAAGAAATATAGATTTTTAGCCATTATCTTTTCATCATGCCTCATAGCAGTGCAGCTATGTTTAAACCAGGGAAACCCTCTATCTACAAATAAGAGTTGTTCCATTAGCGCCACCTGCTGTCAGAGAGTGAATGTGCAGTTCAATCAGCCTGCTTCCTGTTTATTTTGTGCAAATTTCACAAAGCTAAATTCTGAGCATTGTGTGTTTGCTTCAATTACTTATTTCCACAAAATGACTCTTTACTTTACTGTGTAAAACAGTTCAAAATCATGACAGATCCTCTGTAGCATCTGAGTGAAAAGGAATACTGAGGGGAAAAAAAAAAGTAGTAAACTTTTAGGAAAGCTTAAAACTGAAAGAAAAGGGACGGGGTTTAAGGAAATAGTGAGAGATGGGAAAAATTAGTTATAACATAAAACTTTCAAAGACTTTTTCGAAAAAAAAGCATACATTTTCATTTTACCATAACTTTAATGAGGAAAACATTACTGGGCGTAAGGTTTAAAAAAAAAAAAAAAAAAAAAGAACGAAAAAAAGAAGTGTACCTGTAAAAGAGCACATACGCTTCAGCGTTCTGCACGACTGTCTCATGAACTTCTGTCACATACTGATCGTCAAACTCGTACCACTGTCCATTGATCACATTCTGACAGTACGCTATGTAGTGACCACCTGTCGAAAAAGCATTTCACTCAAATAAGACTACAAACAAAATAGTGTCTTAATTCTCATCTGGGAAAAGCGCCAGTGATGAATGAATGTTAGTTCAGATGTCCAAATCTCAAAGCTTCTTCCACTATTTATTTCACAGTATAACATATAATTAACTTACTCCCAGCAGTGCCGTGATGACAGATTACAGACAGTAGGTCATAGGTAGTAATCTGAGATGGGCTCTCTTTAGCCAAGAAGGGTTTTAGATCCAAACCCTCCAAGGGGAACGACACATGGCTATTTATCTTGAATGAGTACATGACTTCATGCCTAAAACGCTTCAGGTGAATGCACAATATCTGAAAAGATGACACACAATTAAACTAACTAAAAATGCAAGTTGTGTTGAAAATAGCTGCAAACGAGCAAACGTACTTACTTCAGGCAGACGCAGAACTTTACAATATTTCACACCATTTCTCAACCTGGGAAACAGGTAGAGTAAATAAGCTTGTGTTTCATCAACTAAACATGCAAACCACAGCTACAGCATGTTTTTGGCTGTAAAAATGTAAGTACTATTTAAATTAGACTATTAAATACTTACACAGCATAGCAACCACTACATTTTTACATGCCGATCACACAGCTTTTAAGAATCTTACTTTTTACATCGCTCACAGCTGTACATGTTGTCTCCTGTTTGGCAGAAAGAAGGTAAACATCAACCAAGGTTAGGAAAAGGGGATATTATTTTTTTCTCAGATTGCACATTCAGAAATGCTTACCTTTCAGTTCATCAGCAGCAAAGAAGGCCGCCAGGCAGTCCTCCAGCGTTACCATTGGACCCCAAAACCAACTCGGAATACACGACACTACAAATCTGCATGAACACAGATGTTTTAATTAAAAGATCAGTGTCTGTTTTTAAAACATTGTTTAACATTCAGCTTTTAGGTAACAGACCAATGTTCAAAAACTCACAGTAAATAATTTTCTACATAGAAAAAAATAATAATACTTTTTTTGCAAAAACTAATCGTTTAAGAATATTTACCACCATTCGGACAAGATTATTTTGACAGGGGGTCGTTACAGAAGTTTGTGTTTCACAGACGTACTTTGCGATTTTAATCTCGTCCCAATCTACCACATCTGAGTTTCTTCCACCACCTCTGTAATACTTCTAGAACAAATTACCTACTGTTTTTCAGCAAACTAAACTAATACCATCCAAATTGGAATGATTACTGAAGCATCATGTGACACTGACTGGAGTAATAATTGCTTGAAAATGCGTTTTCTTTACTGTATATTTGATTAGACATACGTAACCTTAGTGATTTAGTGATCTTAACTACTGTGGAATTTATTGTCAAAGCCCTATTTAGGCCTTTCTGCATCTTGATCGTTCTCTGCTGTATCTCTCTTTCACTGTACCTTCGTATAGAATCCATGATGTAAGACATCCAGCCCTGTGTGGCATAGCCTTCTGTGCAGACACCAGCTTTAACAGGAGCACTCTGGTGGATGGAGGAATGAAGTTTGGCCAAATCCTCTTTCCCCGGAATAGGCAAAGAGAGGTCCTGAAAGGTCTCCACAGTTGTTGAAACCTAAAAAGGCAGTTTTTTTTTTTCTTTGAAACATTGCTCTTACTGCAGTATTACACATACGGTTTCCTTAAAATATATCCTTCTACGATTACGTAACATTTGGTTTATGTGATAAGAACACCGTTTATGTATCAATACACGTCCAATATTCTACTAGATGCGATATGAATTGAAAGTGAAGCTTCTACATGGTGCACAATGATCTTGCAGATTTCAATGCATTTTTGAATGTAATGAAAGTGAATTGATGATTAGTGCCCTTTAGAGATAGAAAAAAACTTCTTGCATCCTTCCTCACCCTGTCACATGTCAAACACTGAACAAGACTCAGAATGGATCCGTCAAAAATATCTGAAATAACACTGCGAAAACGTGACTGCTTCTTCTTCTTGGTGCTTAGGAGCATCTGAGCTATAGGACAAACAATCATGAAGGTTATTCAGTACAAAACAAAATACAACTATTTTTAAGATCTATGTTGTATTTAGTTATACGAGAGAAGCAAACCTTTCTTGAATGTATAAATGGGTCCAGCTCTCAGGGGGCTTGATCTTGGTCTGGAGTGGAGTTCCTGCAGGCTGTGAGCGGGGCTGCAGGGACGAGAGGATGAACAATGCATGGAGGCTTCATTATCAGGTTCTGCAAGAAAAAGAGGGACCAGGAAGTGAGAAGATTTAAATATTTTTAAGAATGATATTCACATTCATAAACTACTAAACGTACACTTTCGAAAGTTGGGAGTGAGCAAGATTAATACCTTTAAGCAGCAAAGATGCTCAGATGCACTGAATTAAGTGACAGAAAGAAAAAAGATTTGAGATTTCTTTTCAGTAAAGAATTCTAAAAAAAAAAGGACCGTGGCTTCCACAAAACCATCAAGCAGCACAATTTAGGTTTTTTTTTTACATTTCTGAAAGACACTGAAGAATGGAGTAATGGCTGCTGAAAGTTCAACTGCACTTAAATTTAATACATTTAAAATAGAGAACAGATTCTAACAAATTTATACACTTAATTTATTACTCTTTTAGCTGTATTTTTGCAGTCGTGGTGGAATTCTTTCAAACACACACACACACAAATCTAACATTTTGGTAGTGTAAGAGACCGTTTATGCATATTCCCCATTCATTTACATGCCACAATTACGGAATCGTTCAAAGTGGCAAATTAAATGTTCAAAGTCTGCTTATATTATTCTGTGTGCTTAAGATGCGAGGGTTTTTTCCTACAGGTTATCATAAGGGTTTTTCCATTGTTTTAAATTTAGTCTTAGTATAACATTATGATACCATTCATAGTTTTGCTTTATTTTACTTTAAAAAATAAACCAATTCTATGTAAAATTGACATTTGAGACTTAATACTACAGAAAAGCATGTGTTTTCAGTCTGTTTACGTTCATGTAATAATATGGCATTCAGTTGCTTCAAGCAATAGCATAAACATTATTCAGTGCAAATTGTGCTAATCGTAATTTAACAAATCGCAATTACAATTTAAAGGAAATAATCCACAATCGACAGCCTTAGTAAACATCCAATACGGGAATTTTTGAAAACAGTGATGCCATGCACGTGAGTAGTACGTGTTAGGTATGTAGACATGTGCAGTACGTGTCGGTTTGAAGGCAAGTTCGAACAAACATACACAACAGTGGAGAGGACATCAGTGTTGTTGCTGCTCAAGAGTTTGCCAAAGCTGCTATCGCTATGAATGAGGTGTAGAGCAACAGTCTGTGTGGTGATTTACCTACAGTTACTGTTTACTAACAAGGTGACAGCGCCAACTACTGGACTGGCATACATAATACGCATTTTGGAAAGTTTTTAAGGGTAAACATCATGCTTGTTGTTATATTATTATATATATATCGTTTATAGATTCCTAGGTAGATTCGTTCCAGACGTGTTGGCGATCTAACGCCGGTTTCACACTGCAAGCAGCGCGAGTAGCATGAAGCTGCAGACCCGGAGACCCAAATGCACTCTCAGACATGCACGCTCAGACGCTCAGAGATGCACCTCCAGACCTGTTGTTTTTTGAGACAGTGCCACCTGCTGTTTGGGTGAACATTTGTTTTGTAGCTTGTGTACCGAGATGATAATGTCATAATTTCCCAACATTGTAACACCGTTGGCAAATTACACTATTGGACACGTAAGTAAGTAATTACCACGTGTTATGGCATAAATCAATGTGACACCTTATTACCCCAACAAACGAATATCCTATTTTAGTAATGATAGTTTAGATAGAGAGTTAGACAAAATAAGCCTTGAATTTTGTTCTCCCAAGTTATTTTCAAGCACGTGGTGTGCTGTTAATGCTAGCTTAGTCAGTGTTTGATTTGATCAAAATTAGTGTTAGAAAAATAATATTGCACATTTTTTATTGTACTTTACAATTCTCAAAGTGCTACCACAGACAATAACAGCAACACAATAACAGTGTAACAATTAAAAATAAGTAATAAAATAATTACAAATAAGATATTTGCAATAAAATACAGCCTTGAATCAAAATATCAAGTAGTCTGTGTAGAACTGACAATATGAGCTCTGTTGGGCAATAATTTGCATGTGACGTGTATTTTTTCCCAGATGGATATTACAATTCAAAAAGGGGGGTCTCTGCCAGAACTAATACAGTGCACCAATTGCTGCAGTCATTTCCACTGCCCATTTTGTGATGCCTCAGTTTTCCAACATGGTTGACAAAAGTGCAAACACATCAGCAGGCACATTTCAATAGATCGGTTCAGCATAAAGGTAATATTTGCAAGTGTACATCTTATTGTAGTAAAAACTGGTAAGATAAACGTAAAGTACAAACTTATACTGCTGTTTTTCAGAATTAACAATACACAGATGTGGATGCCTCTGCAGAAGTCAAGCACATTATCACTGCCTCTACTGCAAATCAACGATTTTAAGAAAATCTGCTTTTTTTAAACATTTAGGACTTTGCAAACAAATCATCAAACACCAACTCCTCACACTAAAGCCACCACAACTTCTACCACGACTCTGCCCACCATTCATGGGACTCCCTCCTCTGCCACAGCTCCGCCCACCATTCATGGGTTTCCCTCCGCTGCCACAGCTCTGCCCACCATTCATGGGTTTCCCTCCGCTGCCACAGCTCCGCCCACCATTCATGGGACTCCCTCCACTGCCACAGCTCCGCCCACCATTCATGGGTCTCCTCCCGCTGCCACAACTCCACACAGTGAGTGCATGGACCCCCAAAATAGAGTCTATATGGTCCACAAAAGTATTCATGGACATGGAAAGTATTCTACTCCACT
The DNA here is from genome assembly GCA_032353835.1 of Enteromius viviparus. Classification (NCBI taxonomy): domain Eukaryota; kingdom Metazoa; phylum Chordata; class Actinopteri; order Cypriniformes; family Cyprinidae; genus Enteromius; species Enteromius viviparus. The sequence continues at coordinate 10,226,594 of JAUCNO010000795.1, read as the reverse complement.
CCATGTGCAAATTAAAATATGGGGGGAACATCATCATGTTTCATGTGAATTAAAGGACTGCCATAGTAATATGGAGTTGGCTTAGAGAAGTTGACTGTTGTCATACCAGTGTGTTCACCTCAGGTCAGTTTCATACTGCAAAACCTTTTTAACCTCACCTTCGCTCACAGAAGAAACTTTAAAAGAAATGGTTAAAAGCAAGTGGTTTGGGCAGGACAAAATAAAACATTGTGTTGAACGTCAAAACTAGCCCAAGAAAATAACGCCCCACTGTCAGTGTCCCACTATCAAAAAGATTTGTATCGGTCTACGAGCCTAATATATCATATTATAGTAGACTGGGCAGGGTCATGATGTCATATGACACCAAGAAGAATTCATGGCACTGTCCTTGTTCAAAAGCCCAAAGGTCATGCACCCATAAATACATTGGGAAATGGCACCTCTTTCAAGAGCACCCTGAACTGTTCCGAAAGGTTCGGAGCACTGAAAGCGCAGAAGAATTTCAAGCAACAGCGATGGAAGAAAGTGATGAAAGTGAGTCTTGTCCTCCAAAGGATGTTTCTAAAGTAAAGAGCATGATAGAATATATCCTAATGAATAAAAAGCTACCATCTACGATTCCCAATAATTTGAGGCTTTCTTCAGTCCATAAAGAATTTCCACAACCCCTAATTTCAGATGAGACTATGTGCTACCACTGCTCAGACCGCACATTGCTCAGTGATCCTGTCTGCATTACACGTAAAGCAAAAATTCCCACAACTACCGGAATTGTCCAAGGTGGATCATTATTACAGCTTTTATTTTAATTTAATTATGAATTGATACTAAACTATGTTTTGTTTTTGTTACTTTTTTACATTCCTTATCTGCAGATATTTCAACCTATTATAAATTCTTTCCTCTCTGTGGAATGGTATATCGTTACCAAGAGTGGGGTAATGGTTTACATAATTTCAATGACCATGTCCTCCTTG
>JAUCNO010000795.1:10194536-10225514 GCA_032353835.1 Enteromius viviparus | reverse complement strand
GGTATTGTCCTACACTGACCCTACACCTAAACCTACCCCTTACAGGAAACACTACACACTTCTACATTCTCAAAACACTGTTTAGTATGTTTTCTAAGCCTTTTGTTTTACAGGGACACAGGAAGTGTCTTCATAAACCATGTTTACGTTGTAGTACCCATGTGATTATACACATTTGTGTCCTCTTAAACCACAAATCCCAACACACAAACTCACCTGACACACACACACACACACCACTCTCTCTCACACACACACAGACAGACACACACACACACACACACACACACAGAGAGGGACACACAGAGACAAAAACACACACTCTATAACCCTCACATCATTGAATCCTCCGTAGGTCGTCTTGTAGAACTCATCTTCTTCTTCGGCGTCCAGTAGTTTGGACATGCGGTTTCCCGCGGTGCTGCGCTGATCTCTGCTGTTAGCTAAACTCATTTCGACAGCTATAGTTACTGGATAATACCGCTGAGTCTCGTTCTTCTCCTCCCGCGGCTTTAGATGTGCGCACTGAGCGCTGCGTGCCACAGCTGGAGAAACAATATCACATAATCAACGAAAACATGTCAATAAATGAAAACGTTAAACAGAAACGCCGATAATCACAACAAAACGCTCGAGAAGAAACCTCACTTCCGGTGCTCACGAGCTTCCGGAGTTCAACAGCGCCACGCGCTGGACTGGAGGAACGGCGGGAATCACACAAACGATGACTCCTAGGAGTTACTTAGAGGAAAAGCTAAGAAACACAGTTTTCTGATGCAAGCTCCCTGATGATGGCAGTAATGCACCGTTTAGCGAATAAAAGAGATAAGATGTTCATTTTACTGAATGTTATTTTAATGTGGATTTTTTAGTAGATAGAGAGTTAGACAAAATAAGCCTTGAATTTTTTTCTCAAGTTATTTTCAAGCACGTGGTGTGCTATTATTGCTAGCTTAGTCAGTGTTTGATCAAAATTAGTGTCAAAAGATAGCATTATTTTATAATGTGTACAGCTTGCTCTTATTTTCTGTGTTAGTGTACCATTCTGGGATACTTAATAAAAAACATTAAAGTAAAAATGTTAAAATAAAGTTAGTGCTATGTAGGTCTACTGTACGTATTACTGTATTAAGTACTATATGTCATACTAATATTACTAGGTTTTCTATTAATAGTAGTATGTTAAGAAAAATAATATTGCAAAATTTTTTATTGTACTTTACAATTCTCAAAGTGCTACCACAGACAATAACAGTCACACAATAACAGTGTAACAATTAAAAATAAGTAATAAAATAATAACAAATAAGATCTTTGCAATAAAATACAGCCTTGAATTAAAATATCAAGTAGTCTGTGTAGAACTGACAATATGAGCTCTGTTGGGTTTGTCTAAATAATTTGCGTGTGACTTGTGTATTTTTTCCCAGATGGATATTACAATTCAAAAAGGGGAGTCTCTGCCAGAACTAATCCAGTGCACCAATTGCTGCAGTCATTTCCACTGCCCATTTTGTGATGCCTCAGTTTTCCAACCAACACGGTTGACAAAAGCGCAGACACATTTCAATAGATCGGTCCAGCATGAGGGTAATATTTGCAAGTGTACATCTTATTGTAATGAAAACTTGTAAGATAAACTGTGCAAACTTATACTACTGTTTTTCAGAATTATCAATACAAAGAATGTAATAAAGTATGGTGTAAGAAAATGACTCCTATCATTTATTTTATGTAAATATAGAGCTCAATAGAACTCAATATTAACCTCTCTAACAAATTTACATATTCAAATGATGCCTTTAATTTCAAAGGTTTGTCTGCACCAATAACCCCATATGTGGTACCATTTGAAAGCTTAGAATATATATTTTATGCAGATATGAATCACTTTGATATTTATTTTACTGTAATAAAGTTATTAACACGTAAATTACACTATGTACCCCCCCCCCCCATTATGTACATTTAGAACAAAAAAAACCTAAAAGCGCCTTGTGTTGACATGGTTCATTTTTTTATGTAATAATGTAGCAGTTTTTATGTAATTTAAAAGGGTTTTCTTTAAAATGACACCAAGATATTGCATTTATTCCACTGTATGTTTGTTTGGATAGACTTAAAATTTGGGTAGGCGGAAATTGTAAAAAAAAAAAAAAAAAGGGTTTTATTCTTCCCTACAGTAAATAGAATAACTCTTGCATAGATTATGATAGAAATAAATTACTTCCCCTGTGCTTGCTGTTATGTGTTGGAAACAAATAAAATTGTTTGGCACTCAGGGCCTGAGCTATACACTTTCAAATTTCAGTTTACAAAAAAAAAAGAGAAGCGCCTCTTTATTTGTCATACAGACAATATATACAATCATTTTAATCAATTTCAACAGTGTTGGCCCAAAATAGCCCCAGAGTGTAAAAGGTTAAAGAACTTGATAAATCCCCTAAAAAAGGAAAACAATACATGACTGGAAATATTTGAGTAATTAAACAATTTCTATTAACAAATACAATTAATAAAAATAAAGCAGACTTAATGCATTAAATTAACCTAGTATGTGTAATATCTTAAATAATATTGCATACCGTAATATTTTATAGTAGAAAAAGAAGTTATAAAATAAGTTGCAATCTATCAGAAATTGCAATTTAATCTTCCAAACAGCAGGTGGCACTGTCTTAAATGACAACAGGTCTGGAGGTGCATCTCTGAGCGTCTGAGCGTGCATGTCTGAGAGTGCATTTGGGTCTCCGGGTCTGCAGCTTCATAATATTGAGCAGCGCGTGAGCAGCTTTGAAGCAGTGCGTATGCAGAGTAGGACCAGAGCATGCTGATTGTGCTTTCATACTGGCAGCGATTGTTGCGCGCAGCTGAACTGTGGCTTTTACAGCAGTAGGCTACAGACGAGTGTATTCTCCTCCGAACACTGTGTGCCATGTGCTTTGATTTATGATATTGCTAACATATTCTGTGATGCGACCGTGTCCCCTTCCCATCCGTCCAACATAGTAGTCTTCATAAATAACATGCCATGTAATAGTTTACACAATACACTTGAGCTAGGTTTTCAATTACTTGTGAAGGCTTATTGCATATGCTAGATTAAATAGGCTTTATTACTACGAATATATGGTTTACAAGGAAACAAATGTGTATAATGACATAGGTACTACTACGTAAACATGGTTTATAAGGACACTTCCTGTGTCCCCGTAAAACAAAAGGCTTAGAAAACATACTAGTGTTTGATGAAATGGAAAAACTGTACACAGTTTCCTGTAAGGGGTAGGTTTAGGTGTACTATATATATATATATAGTATTCTTTTTTTATGCCTCTATTGTATTGTTTGTTTAGTATCGAAGTGAACTGATGTGGGACACTACACCTCGTGAGATCCAGGACAAATTTCAAAATAATTCTAACAATAAAGTGTAATTAGACTGAATAATTAAATTGAAAACGGTAACAAATGCCTCTAGTTTTATTCATTTAACAGACGTTTGAAGTTTGGGCAAACACTGTGTAAATTATGTGTTTTTGTGCATTTATTTTTTTCATATGGTGGTTGTGAAACACGAAACATCACTTACATGATTTTGAAATTTTTGATTGTGAAATTTGTTATTTTTCATATTAATTGGGTCAATTTAAATCAAGAACAACGCAGTGTCAGTTTAATTCAGGGTAAGCTGCGCAGCAAATACAAACTCTCCTCACTGCTTCTGCTCTCCTCCTGCTAGGAGATTGTTTTTGAAAGGCAGCAGAAACGACAGTGTAAATGGGGGCCATTTTCATTCAAAAGCTCTGTTTTAAAACTAAAACGCACTAGTGAAAATAGGGCCTTATAGACCATTTGAACAGCAACAACTGTAACAAATATTATTGCACATGCACACTTTTGTGGCCCTAACTTAAAGCAAAATATCCCGCCAGCTGGAGGTGCTTTAAGCAGGAGAAATAGAGAAATTGAGGTTTCCCCCAGGTAACGGCTGTAGACAAAGCAGCGCTGAGCTTACAAACACTGCTTTATCAGGCATTACATGCAAGATGAAATGAAAATGACATTGAACATTCCTTTTCTTCCTTTTCTAAACATCTTCCTTCAGAGATGCAGTGATATAAAAACACCTGTGCATCATTTTGTTTTTTAAACCTGCATCACGTTTATTCACCACAAATAAGTAAATGTATGGGAAACACATCCCACAGCACAACAACCTGAGCCCAACTTCATTACTCTTCACTTTAACTTTAACTGCGTTTGTAGCCAGTGCCACTATCCAGGCAGATAAACAAATACAGACCAGAAGTTAACTTCAGGCCAGTAGCGTGCGCCCATGAAACCATCTATAAGAACATCATACCTGTATTTCCTGGTGCTGGCACATGTGTGGTTGTAGCTGTTGCCTCTGTTTCTCTCTCTGCCTGTCCCTCTTGTGTAGTTGTATCCACATCTGCATCCTCATCCATTTCCTGTGTGCTCTCTTCTCCTCTTCTCTCCTTCAGTCTCTCTTTCTCTGAGATTACTCCATTTCCTCTCACTCCCACACGTTCATCTTGGATGAGCAGCTCTGCTTCTCCTCCTGCTCTTTCTCCATCTCCTCTCTCACTCCCTGATCCAGAGTCACACGACAGGAACTCATCCTCAGAGGGGCTTCGGTCTCCATCAACATGATTACGGCTGTCAAGGTTGTGGTCAGGCTCAACATCTGAGACTGCACTGCTGCAGTCGGTCAAAGACTCCTTCAGCTCCTCATGAAGTTGGTCCATCAGACATCGCAAAAACTCCTGAGTGTCCTAAAAACAGAAGCAAGGAGCGTGTGCTTTACAAAAATACTACTGGGCTTATATGATAGTATTACAATCTGCATAATAATCTCAATATTGGTGTTGTTACTGTTAACTTAAACTAAAATATTACAATTGTTTTGGTCAGATGAAAAAGCTGAAATAAAATATAAAATGATAGACAATATGTGGGTCAAAGACGAAAAAAAAAAAAACAATAATACTGCTTTAAGTTGTTGTTTTCCCTCCAAAATTAAAAGTTTTTCCTTTTCATTTAACTGCAATTTTGTTTTTGTTTTTCTGAGCAAAAAACAAATGTCATATATTTTTGACATTTCTTTCAGGCACATTTACAACAAAAATAAAATTTCTGATATATTAAAAGGCTAATTACTCTTACCTCAAATACTACTTTGCCAAAGTAAAATTTGCCACTATCAGTAAGAATTCTTTACTTATTTAAAACACAACAGAATTGAATATGCTCTCATATAATTTTATATATTTTAATATGTACAAGTCAGAATAACCATGTTGTTTTATTTTTTACTTAAATATTGTGTTATTTGTAACAATGTAACATTATTTTAAACAAATTTTGACACTTTATTCTCCAAAAACTTATTTGAAAACTTATTTTATTATGTATTTACAATCACTGTGCTTTCTATGGACATAAAATCACTTTTGTACATCTCTTTTGATGTAGACATCTTAATGTCTTTGACCCATGTAAACTTAAAATGAAAAAAATAAAATAAAAAAGAATGTTACCTTGGTAAATGATCTGAATAAAATCTTATAAATTTATGTTGAGGTACTAAACTTATTGAAAATACAGCTGAAATAAAAGATTATTAAACCAAATATGCACCTAACAAGAACCTAAGAAAATTAATAAACTTAAATATTAAAAAAAAGCTATTTTTAACATATTAATAATTACTATAATAGTATATAAACAATATTTAAATTACTCTGCTTTATATACCTGTTGAGCGTAGCCACGAAACATGGGGTTGACCAGTTTGATTCCATGAAACAGATTAGTGGGCACAACATAACTTGGCCTTGACAGAGTTAAAAAGAAACCAACAAAGAACTATAAGATTCAGATAATTAGGACCAAGCTCAGTAGATTAAGCTAGAACTGGCCAGGTCTAGGTTAACAGTTTGGCAAGTCAGTACTTGTTACCGTTTCTTGTGCCAGAGCTCAGAGATAAGCTTCTGATAGCTTTTACACAACGCCGGCTTCTTATCCGTACGGACCAAACCACTGCAATCCAGGAAAAACTGAGTCAAAGGAGGACTGGAGAGAAAAATAAAAACAGGAAATAAGTCAAGCTCTAAATGCGTGTTGTCTGAATTATGCTTATTTGTGCTTCACATGTTGTGAGCTCACCAGTTGGAGAGGGCCTGCAGTGCAGCATTCATGTAACAGGAGTTCCCAATGTTCTTCATCCCTGTGAGACCTTTGGCATGTGGAACAGAAAATTAGCTATTACACATAACCACTGAAAATATAATTCAAATTTAACTCTGCTTACTTCCAATAAGCATTCTCATTGTAAGAGAACTGAAAAGGTAATCGGCTGGTTGTTATTATAGACATTAGTCAATCCGCTCCTTTAAAATGTTGCATAAGCAGGACATAAACTGTCATCTGTTATTAAAAAGTCATTTGAAAAATCCATATTGACTGACAATGGCTGCCAAAATCTCATATTTAAGAAAAAAATTAAATAAATAATAAAAAATAAATAATCATTGTTGTTTTAGCTTAAATCAGTTTTTTTTTTCAGTCAAATGTAGGTTTGGTTAGCATAAAAGACTTATTTAATTTCAATCATTCAAAATTTTTTATCAATCTTAATATTTTCTGATTTGAAATGCCATGTAATGTGTACTAGCTAGCCTGCTAAAAATTATACCTCTAGGTTTGAGCTCATCCTCCTCAGATTCTGAGCCTTCGTCATCCGCCACTGCAATAGGCACTGCTTTTAATGGGTGACATACTGTCTGGGGAAGAGGATCCTTTGGGGATTTAAAAAAACAAGATGATTATGTTTAGTATATTGTATATATGTGCTTTATACAGTAAATTAGTGTGTCTAAATGAGCTCTCAAGACTGATACTAATAATGCAGGAGACACAGGCAACCTCAACCAGGAAGAGCCATGTCAATCATGTTTACGCAATGCTAAAAGTGCACATTTAAAATAATCTGATGACTTTACCTGTTCATGTGGTTTGCAGCGGTGAGCTAATGACACAGGAGTAATAGGCTTTGGTTCCAGAAACACCTCCCTCTCACAGACATAACACCACACCCTGAATGTGGTCAAGTTTACTGTCAGGTTGTGTTTTTTGGCCTGGAAAAATAAAAAGAAGATGCACACGTGTACAAAAGAACAATAGAAATTGATACAGGTATAGGCTGTGGCAAACGTAACAAATAAGAAGGTCACCTGCGCATGTATAGTACTGTGATCAGAATGGGATTCTCCACAGCCTATGTAGGGACAGTCACACTGTGAGGAAAAGCAGGACAAACAGAAATAATTATGATGTTAAAACGTTCTAGGTCTAAAAATGCATTTTACTTGTCTAAAATGTTTGCAAAAGTCTCCTCACCTGTAGACATGCCCAGAGGTTGGGTCCACCTACTCCACATGACTGACAGGTGCCCTTGAGTAAATAAATAAAATAAAATAATAACAATTCAACACACAGAACTCAACACATGTTAGATGTAAACATTAGCAAGAGCAATTCTAACCTTTGACTTCTGAATCAGTTCCTCCTTAGTAACTTCACCAATAGAGTCCAAGTGAGGACAAAGATCCCCGCTGTCAGTCATCTTGATTTTCACCTCACGCTATTACAATGCACAAAGAACACTTTGAGAACTACTGGTACTGGTACAGCAGCAGTACAATAAACATTGAAAAATAAATTACATAATCTAGTGTTGTGTTGATTTAAAAAAAAAAAAGCATAATTTTTTTGTTTTTCTATGCTGATTAAAAATGAATATCACATTCACTTTAATTCTATGCAAAAAATTAAAAACGATTCTGTGTAACATCTCCATTTGTGTTCCACAGAAAAAAATAATTCCCACGGGTTTGGAAAAACATTAGAGTAAATAAGTACAGACAGACAGACAGAATTTTCATTTTTTTTGTTGAACATGTCCCTTCAAGTGTAACCTTCTAATATACTTACAGTTTCAGTATCAGCATAAAAAAATATTTGCAACCATTAAATGCATTATTTTAAAAGTAATGAACGATGTGTGGTATCCAGCAGCGAGTAGCTGTGAGTCTGTGCCTTGAAACTCTCAGGAGCCCAAAACTGCTGTTTCATGCAACTAGCACGACTAAAGAAGGATGCATTCACCCCGCATCACCTCGTCTATTGTTACAGCATAGTACTGCACCATAAAGATAATTAAACCGTCAATCTATTTTCCCATAAATAAAGTATAAACAAAAACCCGAAAAGAAAAGTGATAAACAATAATAATGATAATAATAATAATATGAATCGAGATTTTTGAAAAACCTCAAAACAAACGATATCTTGCTGCATCTACAGTTCCTTTAACTTACGTGTTATCGTCAGCCACCTAAAAGCTGTTTAACATCACGATTTAACAGAATAAACAGGCCATATTTCCACTCGGGCTTCAAGAGACTATTTATACGCTGAGTCGACATGATATTATTAAGCAAATAAACAGTGACACTCCGCTTCGGCCGAAGGAAAGATAAGAACGAACATTTACCTGTCAGACAGAAACAAAAATAACGCTCATAGATGGTCATTTTAGGCCAACCGGTGGTATTTGTAACAGAGGTGGGTAGCAGTGCACTAAGCAGCATCCATACTGAACACAGCATGAGTGTGCGTCACAGCTTTGACCACAGCCAATGAATGCTTTCAGTTCTTTTATCTGATCAAAAACTATTTTTTATTTACTTAAACTAGTACATTACATGTGCCACGTGATTTAGGAGTTGTTATTTTAATTGTTTTGTTATTATTTTTACTTAGTTTTTTTCTCCTATTTATCATATAAGTAGCTGATCTTGAACCAGCCTCTTCATCCCTATTAGTCGCTTTACACCGTTAAACGCTCGTATGGAAAACAGACGAGCTGACCCCAGATCAGCTGCTAAAACCGTAATTGTGACGTCAGCGGAAGTTTCGCGAAATGAGAGGAAAGCAGTCCGTCGATAAACACAGACCGCCGACGTTGCGTACAGACGTGTGAATGTGTAAAATAAACATTTAGTATTTCGACGTCTTTTTTAAAATCATGGCTCCAGGTAAGAATTTTAGGAGGAGGAAGGATGAATCATCCGACGAAGAAGATGATGAGACAAAAGCCGTGGTCAGGTAAAGTTAATGTTTTTCCCGTTAAGCCCAAATAGAGTAACGTTAGTTAACGCGAACATGTCCGTATAGAAAAGTGTTTATGTGTCAAACTCATTTAGAGACCACATCCAGACGCCTTTTTGTATGTGAGAATATATTTAAATATTTTAAATTTAAACATGTTTTCTAAGGTCCAAACTGGATGAAGCCAAGGAACTTCAAAGTTTACGAAAAAGGCAACACGGAGTAAGGTGGGTCACATGTCTATTTAGAATATATATTTGCATAAGTTGCATTTTATACGTTTTGTAGTTTTTTTTACAGCATGTAATTTTCCATTTTTAATTAATGTATATAATTATGATTTGGAATAATAATGTTCCTTTTCATTCTGCTCCTTCAGCATTGCAACGTTACTTGTTGGAGAAAAGCTTCCTTTGGAGGCTGAGCTTGAGGTAAGTTTTTTTTAAAGCAATCTACATTTTGTATTACAATGAAGCTCTTGCAGTGTTAGTAAATGTTTGATTAAAGGGGTAAAATATTGTCACTGTGTTTTGTGCATTAGGACGACCCATTTAAACTGAAGACTGGAGGTGTAGTCGACATGAAGAAGGTTAAAGACCGAAATCGAGACATGTTAGTGATATTATGGAGCCATGTTTGCTGTTTATTTAAAGTGGGTGTTCTTTATTTTAAAACTCAAATAATTAACATTTCCTCTCCATTATAGGACAGCAGATGAAAATGACCTGAATCTTGGTACCTCCTTTTCTGCTGAGACTAACAGACGAGATGAAGATGCAGACATGTAAGTGCATGCAAACCATGTTCTTCATCATTCTAAAGGAATGCCTGTTTGTTTTTAGTCAATTTTGCCTGCATTTAAATATTTATATCCTCTTTCACCTTGTATGCTGTTTCATTCAGGATGAAGTACATTGAGACAGAGTTAAAGAAAAAGAAAGGCATGGTGGAGGCGGAAGAACAGAAAGTGAAAATGAAAAATCCAGAGGACCTTCTGTATGAGCTTCCAGAGAGTATCCGTGTTAATTCAGCCAAAAAGACAGAAGAGATGTTGTCCAATCAGATGCTGAGTGGAATTCCAGAGGTGGATCTGGGGATAGAGTAAGTAAAGACCTAAACTAATTCAAATAATTTTATCTATGCTCACATCGGAGATATTTCTTTATACTCCACCTAGCTATGGATGTCAGCTACAAAACTTTTCCCCTTTTTCATCAGTGCAAAAATAAAGAACATAATCAATACGGAAGAGGCAAAAGCAAAGCTGCTTGCTGAGCAGAGAAATAAAAAGAAGGACAACGGGACCTCGTTTGTTCCCACTAACATTGCTGTGAATTACGTCCAGCATAATCGCTGTAAGTGCACACCTAATTTTGAACCACCAGCACTTTGTATTTTGAGGTTATGTGCTTAGTGCTCATGAATTAAGAAGTTTGTTTCCATAATTTTTTTCTTTTCTATCATTAAGGAGAAAAATTAAATCATTTTCTGTTTTTTCTTTAAGTCTATCATGAGGATGTAAACGCTCCCCAGAGACGGCACAGAGAAGAACCCAAAGCCAGGCCGCTACGAGTAGGAGACACTGAAAAGCCAGCAGCTGAGAGTAAGATCTTTTTTTTAAACAAAAAAACCCCCCCACATAAATCCAAGAAATGCAGTTCTATTAATGTTTACACCTCTTCTCGTTTTCCAGCTTCACCACCCAATTTCCGCAAGAGGCCGAATAATGAGAAGGCCACAGATGACTACCACTATGAGAAATTCAAGAAGATGAACAGACGATACTAATCCTACACCTTCGTTACAGTCAACTAGCTGGACACTTTTTTTCTGTGAATGAGATGTAAATATTTTTTACTGTAAAAAAACAAGTAGTCTTTATAGCTTGCATGCAGTCAAAAACATCTTACAATAAAACTACCCCCAAAACATTGGTCATCTTTAAAAACTTAAAAAAAAAATAGAATAACATTTTGTTTTCATAAAAATGTACTGTGCACCATGTTAATGCATTATATTGTGTTTCATTGATTTACGGCTTTCTATTAATGAAACTTCATTGAGTTATTAAAGGTTATTTTTATTCTACATAATTTGCTAATGAAATAAAGTAATATTATAACCTCTATTAGAGTTACAACATATTACTTCCCTCTTAGTTTTTGCTAGGATGTCCTTTAACTACGTAAGCTGGAAAGGTTATCCTAAGGTAGCACAGCAACAGACAATATACACGTTTAAATGAGAGAGAAAAAAAATGAACAGTTCCTTGGCAGTCACATTTCGAAGAGCATCACAGTGCACAAATACAATGAAGTTAACAGTGGATAGTGTTACTTAAATAGAGGAGCTAGATTTACTCCAAATGTATGCAGCATGTTTACAGAGAAGTCTCATTTTCTTTTAGCATCCAAAACCCTTCATTTAAATTTCTACAGAACAATAACAGTATAGCATAGTTGTCATTTTACCCAAAATTAAATTAAATGTAGCCAATATACGGACAGAGAAACACTTCATTCTTCCAGTGTTCAATTAGCCCAACTACAATTTTGCAGGAAATTCAAAGAACATTCTTAGCATTTATTCAGTGTCATTTTTGCAGGACAAAATCACCTCCTCAATTCAAGTAGTTGACTAGATTTGGAGTCTGCAGCTGGAGGTTTAAGATTGGGCATTATTAGGCAAGTAGCTTAGCTGTGTAGTCTAATTGGTCCTTGAAGGAAGCCACTTGTATTTTATGACTGCTCACTAGTGCTGCTGTTGAGGTGACGCTGCATGGACTCCTGGGTCCCCAGGTGGTCTGAATCCTCTGGGTTGGCACATGAGGGCTCAGAGGTCGTCTCAGGGGACCCCCAACTGTCCTGCCGATGAAAGGCCTCACAAAGTGGCAACTCAACACCATCCCACTGTCCACAGCTAGAAATGTTATACACATACACACGTTACACACAAACTAACATTTCTTCTGTCCACTTCTGCTTAAAAACATCCAATAATCCATTAGAGGTGTATATGAATAATGTTCAACATTCACTCACTACAAAACAATCTCACATAACATACAGTATGAAGGAACTGGGAAAGAAAGCATAAGCAGGGAAAGGAAGTTGTGAAAAGCATTGCTACTGATATGACTGGAACTGTGTGGTCACATTACATTATTCTTCTGTTTGCCATCTTTCTATACATTGAACAGATAAGTGTAGAGTCTAATAATAAAACTGCTCAACAGATGAAAAGCAAAAGGCTGTAAGCAGCAGAGAATTTAGATTATGCACTCAGCAGAGGCAGAAAAAAATGTCCAAATCAGACTTGAGCAAATAATAGATCAGACACTAAACGCACTCTATTTTTATCTCTGGTTTATTTATGAAATTTAAAATGACCAGCTGGTTTGTGAAAATCAAAATACTGACACATTTCGAACAGGTACTAATGTGACCAACACTGTTTCTACTTAAAATGTCATCACATAGAAACACAGTGCAGTGCAATTTCAAACACTCCATAAAAGATAAATATGACATTTTTAACATGATATATGCCACTGAAAGCTAAATATTTTCCCAGTTTACACAAACTTTGATTAGTTTAACAAAGAGGGAGATAAAAAAATCACTGCGTTTATGAGCATATAAAGAAAATCCCTCAAAATAAAACTGTTGCTTGACTTTTAATTTATGTTTCTTGAATGATTTTCAGTACCTTTCTATGAAGCCTGTATTTATAATACATAACATGGGTATTCTTAAGGCATTATAAATAACATATATGCATCATCTCATGAATATTCATAAGAACTGTGTGTGTAATGTGTTATAATATTTACACATTTGTGGTTATAACTTTTTAAAAGTATAAACATTTATAACACAATGATTTATCCACGTAAGTTACAATGGGTAGTTATAATCCATTATAAGTCTCATATCTTACCATCTTATGAGACTATTTACAAATGAGACACATTTGCTTTAAATATTTGAATATTAGTTTGATTATTTTGATGGTACCCTTAAGACGGATGTTGATAAGTAACTCTGTGAATACATGTCAAACTAGCCTTATTAGTATTGTGTCTGCTTAATGTAGAACAACACTTTTTTGTGATGGTTTCTCAACAGACATACTGAGTATAGGATACTTTGCAAATTTTAAAAAATTCTAACTACCCTTCTCAAGTTTACTAATACTCTTAGCTTTATATAATAACATTTAATAAATCTAGGAAAACACAACAGTTTTCATTGTGTTATAAATAATAATACTCTTTAAAGTTATAATCTAAAATACTTAACTATTACAATGCATTATAATAGATTTTACTATTATTCATAAGATGCAAACATTATAAGTTTTTTTTTATAATGCATTATGCATTCATTATAATGCCATAAGAATAGCCTTATAACGTATCATAAATACAGGCTTCACAGAAAGCGTTACCTGATTGGCTTTTACCAAGCTAATTAATACGATTCTTTAAAGTCATTTTTACAATACGCACAGCTTTCTTTTTTACTAAATTTAAAGTGCTTTGAATTTTGCAGCTCATCACTGAGTACAGGCATCCAAATAATGTGCTCGGTCCAATATCAAAATTTTGATTTACATGTAAATTTTTCTTAAAAAACAAAATAAAAAACAAAAATCCAGAATTATTCCCAAAATGTCTCTTCTCATATAATTATTAATGTTTATACTGGTGTGCTGTGCTTCAAAGACTTATTTTAAAGAATTATTTAAAATCTCTGAATATTATACTCAAAATTAAACCCAAACTGCACCACTAATAAGATTAAATACACATCCTGATTGCACGTAAATATTCTTCAACATAATCCTTTAAGGCACCTGGAAGGCAAATATTTACACGCACTTACATTTGTATAACAGATGGCCTTTCTTGTGCAAAATCAGTTATACTGAAAGTGCTTGATAATGTCTTTGGTGTGACAATATGAATAGATATGACAATATGGATGGATATATGCAATTTTGCTGTATGTTTGCTACATTAGAAGCATAGCAGAAAAAGATATTTCTGGCTTGTTATAATTATGACAAGTGAAATAAAACTCAAAATTGTCTTACTACAAGACTGAACTGGGTCAAAGGAGAATGTAGTCTTTCATTAGTTACTGTGTTACCTGCAAGAATGAACACTCTTATAAAGGCACAGTGGTATGATATGATTGCATATGGATGAGCAAAATGGCATGGTGTAATTAAGACAAATAGCAAACGAACATGATATTTTAGTAAAATAAAAACCGGTTGGAGCCCATAATTGTTGTGCAAGTTAAAAATACCTTTAGCCATAAATCCCCCTGTGTTATGCTCTTATGATGCACATGTGCATCATATTTATGGTGTTGGTAAGCAAGGGTAGGCAGAGGTGACTGCACACGTTTGGGATCACTTGTCTATTTGTACCTGGAGGAGTAATACTCTTCCTCGAGCTCATACAGGTCGATGGCAATCTCATCACGCAGGGAGATGAGCTTCTTGTCGCATTCTTCCTGCAGCGTGCGCAGCTGCTGGTTGCGGAGACTGATGGCCTCGTTGACAGAGGGGAAGTCATTCAGAATGAGGAACTGTTTCAGGTCTGAGACAAGCTTCATGAGAGACTCTCCTGCACGTACCTAAGACACATAAAACATGGAAACGTCATTTAAGTCTAATGTGTCTATTTACTCTCATACTATCACTGGGGATCTTACAATGTTGGCAGCTCGCACGTGCATTTCATAGTGGTCCTGCTCAGCTTGTGTCGCCCTGGAAACCTGAGTCTCATCTTCCACCTGATAAAAGAGATGATCAGATTATCATAAAATTATATTAATATGAATGTCACATAGTCGTAGCAAAATCATGCCAACATACCTTTGCTGTTTTGATTATTTCAGTGAAATTGTCTAGAATTGACCTGATGTCATCTTTAAGTCTTTTATTGTAGCTCTGCAGAAGAGTTTCTTTGCTTTGTGGGAGTACTCTCTGTGTGGCCATCACAGCGCTCTTTAGTCACTCTTGACTCAGTGCTAAAGGATCAGAAACAAGACTTTGTTGTAACAACTGCTATTAGCTTTCACTTTTAACGTTAAAGCTACTAAACACATAATAAAGCCATTGATACTTTCCACAACCTGGCTGCAGCCACAGGCATTTTTGTGAAAGGTTTCAATGCTGGCTAATATTTTACAGTGTAAGGGATTTAGCAGTAAATAATCCTGGGTAACGTTAGTCATTTTTTTCACGCTACACATTTGTGTAAACCCTGTTTTATTTATAAGGTAAATTTAAACCTGTGAACATGCTTATTTTATGAAGCGCAAAAAGCGAAAACAATAATAAAACACAAGTAATTGCGTTTGCCGACAACATTCGACATTTTGCTTTTCTCTCAGGCGCTAAAGCTAAACTAGCGTGCGGGGTTGTGTTAACGTTATACACCGCGCACGAATAAGTTAATTAATGAAGTAAAACCATTGTTGTTTTTATTAATTAAGAGTATGTTCATTAAATTCCCTACTTACAGCAAGCATTCTTTGATTTTCTCTTCAAATAAACATTAGCCTCTTTCTTTTGTTCGGTCGCGTACAGATGACGTCATTACCTAATGTCGCGGTAGTTATATTTCCCACAATCCTCTTCTTCTTCCTTTCCGTCTGAACCAACATGGTGAGTGTTCGATGAGCTTGACTGTGAAGCCTTCACTTTTTTTAAATCCTTAAGCATCATGTTTTCTAATGCGTTTTAGGACTCATAAAATATCGGTTATGGAAAATAAAACACCAACGCATGCTCTCTGAAAGAAAATTGAAGTCAATTTTAAGAATTTAGATGATGAATTAATTGAACTTTTGTGAGCTGTGAAGGGTATGCTGACTGTCAGCGCTGACGCCTCGAATTGACGAGCCGTTAGACCGTAAGACGTGAAATGTTATTATACATGGTTGTAATACGAACTCCCTTGACTATTTTTTATATATATTTATTATTTTGAGAAGCTTAACCATGGCTTCTAACGCGAATGCTAACTTGTTGGCTGGCTTGTTTGTAGGCCAAAATGAATTGGACTGGCCCGCTACTGCATATTAAACACAAGTGTTATGTATTGTTCACGAATACACACCTGTCGGTCCGTTAGAAATATACTATAATTAGTCAAAGCAAGTGTTGATTAGGTGTATATCTCTGAAATGCTAAATTGGTTAAGTTGCACCAACGCATGTCACATCTTAAGTTGGTGTGTTTTTTGGCTTTTGCAGTGATGTCTTGAATTTCTTCACCTGAATTTTCTTTTGTAGAACATCTTTTCAAAACTGAGCATTAGCCAAAAAATATTTATGTATAACTGCGCATTTTGGATTGTAAACTCATGAAGTGTTGTGCATCTCTCCACAGCCTAAGGGAAAAAAGGCTAAGGGGAAGAAGGTGGCACCAGCCCCTTCAGTGGCCAAGAAGCATGAAGCCAAGAAAGTCGTGAACCCCCTATTTGAAAAGAGGCCCAAGAACTTTGGCATTGGTGAGTAACAACCAAACGACAGATGAGATTGAGTCCTCAATCAATTAAAGTGTAATTTAAAAAAAAAAAAAAAGTGCAGATGATGTAATGAATATTTGCTATCTTAACAGCATTGCAGACAATTTCCCACCAAGATCGCTGATGCACATGTCTCGAAACTAACTTTCCAGAGTTTGCTGACCCTAAATGCAATTTAAAGCCATGCACTTTAATCTCCAGGTCAGGACATCCAGCCGAAGAGGGATCTGACCCGATTCGTGAAATGGCCACGTTACATTCGTCTGCAGCGCCAGCGGGCCATCCTCTACAGGCGTCTGAAGGTTCCCCCTGCGATCAACCAGTTCACCCAGGCTCTGGACCGCCAGACTGGTGAGTTATTTACTCGACTGTAGTCTCTTTAGACTTTCTGGTGCAGTTCATACAACAATGCTTGTAGTTCGACCCATAATGGGTTTTATTGATATCAATGGTGAGTTTTAAATCCATTTAAATGAACAAAAACCACCTTGATGTAAATTAGAAAATGAACAGTGATTTAAACATAACTATATATAACAGATTAACTTTTTTCCCTAGCTGATAATTTCCCAAAGCTAATATATAAATATTGATCGACCTCTATTTTTTAGACTTATGTGAATGTGCAGATGATGTGAAAGAATATTTGCTATCTGACTTGTCGATGCGGACAATTTCCACCAAGATCACTGATGCACTTTTGTATGTTTTGCTACTTCAGCTTGGGTTGTACTGCAAAACAAGCGATGACTCATGAGAACGTTAACTTCGAGGTTTCTGGAATTATGGTTGTTGAAGAGCTAATTTGGGTTGTAACATTTTTAATATTTTTAAATCTTCAGCTACCCAGCTGTTCAAGCTGGCCCACAAGTACAGACCCGAGACCAAGCAGGAGAAGAAACAGAGACTGCTGGCTCGTGCTGAGCAGAAGGCTGCTGGGAAGGGTGACGTGCCCACCAAGAGGCCACCTGTCCTCCGCGCAGGTGGGTGTTTTTAGAGTGTCTTTTCTTTGAAGACACTTTTCTGGAGTTACAAGTTGCTTTTTTTGTTTTTGTTTTTGACTGCGGCCCATCTGTTGTCCAAGACCATATTTGAAAACCCAATTTTAATATTTTTTTGGGCATTTGGAAAGTTGTTGACTAGTGTTAACACTTGTTCCTTCTCAGGTGTGAACACCGTAACCACACTTGTGGAGAGCAAGAAGGCACAGCTGGTCGTTATCGCTCACGATGTGGATCCCATTGAGGTACGTTTTTCTCCGTGATCTTGTCAAACTTGCTGTGGTTGTCTGCAATGATGTCTTGAATTTCTTCACCTGAATTCAAACTGAAGATCAAAAATACGAGCTTTTTAACCCTGAGCAACAACCACTTACTGGAGTATTTCTGTAATCATAGTTCAGAATTTACTGCTGAGGTCTATGGATAATTGATTTTAATTTGTTCCACTTGTAGCTGGTGGTGTTCTTACCTGCTCTGTGCCGTAAGATGGGTGTCCCTTACTGCATCGTCAAGGGCAAGGCCAGACTGGGCAGACTAGTGCACAGAAAGACCTGCACTTCTGTTGCCTTCACACAGACCAACCCGTGAGTATAACACACATACTCCTGTTTCTCTTTCCTTTGCTGCACATCCTGAGGCTATGATGTCTGAATTTCTTCAACTGAACAACCATGTGGTTTCAAATGAGCTTTTTAACCCTGAGCAAAAAGATTTGCAGTTATGATTTTGTGATTTGGGCATTACAGACATTACATGCTTGTTTAACCTTTTTGTTTTCGTTCTTCTATCTACAGTGAAGACAAGGCAGCTCTTGCTAAGCTGGTGGAGGCTATCAAGACTAACTACAATGACAGATATGAGGAGGTCAGTTCACAATTTGATACGGTTTCAATCAGCCTAACTGTGTTTATACATTCTCCTAATGTTGATGTTTCTCCTGTTTAAATTCTCTCTTCAGATCCGTCGTCACTGGGGAGGCAATGTCCTGGGTCCCAAGTCAACTGCTCGCATTGCTAAAATTGAAAAGGCAAAAGCCAAGGAGCTGGCTACTAAATTGGGTTGAGCTCTCTTGTTTAATAAAGAAAAGTGATCTCACAAAATGCCTGGAGTATGTCTTATTTTATTTTTTCCCAATACATGCAATAAGAAAATTGATTTCTGAGCATTTAGAGAATTGTGTAATAGTTTACAGTTTTAAAAGACCGCACTCCAAACTTGACTATTAATAATCAAGTGTAAATACTCCATCAGTGGAGGTTAAGACATTTTCACCCAAAGTCCTTTCAATGCAATTTTTGAAAGCCTCTCCATATAGGTTTAAATATCTTGCAAATTTAAAATATGGGTCATCAAACTTGATCCTGGAGGGCCGGTGCCCTGCGAAGTTTAGTTCCAACTTGCCTCAACACATCTGCCTGGAAGTTTCTTGTAACTAGTAAGACCTTGATTAAGTGTTTGTTTAGGGTTGGAGCTAAATTCTGCAGGATACTGGCCCTCCAGGACTGAACTTGGTGACTTCATTTAAAAATTTAACAACTCCTTAATCCATTTATTTTGTGCCCCTTAAAGATGTGAGGTTCAGATCTGGCCTGGGTATTTTTTAAGACCTGTTTGAGGGCAGTAAAAATTAAGTTTGATTTTAGAGATTTCTCAACTCCTCAAGTGGCCTCCTGCTTGTTCTAGAAGCTAGCATTAAAGCAATACACCCACACCAACAATTTCCTTAGACAAATCCATGTTTTTATTAACAGTACGGAGTTATAGTTACTAGGAGTATAACTTAAGAATGCATCTCATAAAGCAATACGCTTGATGAATTTTGCATACCACATGTAGGAGGTAGTAGCACATAATCCAAACCTAGAAGAAAAAGACAAAACATGTTACCTCAAAGTCATCTTTAAGAATATAACTAGTTAAGTAACCTTTTCCAGGACAGTAGCATATGCAAAGGAACAGTAATGCTTGGTTTAAATTAAAACACTGTAAATAAAAAAAAAAAAAATAGATCAGCAAAATGTGTTTAGACAAACCATGTGATGACATATTGCATGTGTTCATTCCTTAAAGTCACTCTTGTCTGCCCTCCTATTGGCCCACCAGGTATTGTGCTGTCTGTATTAAAAATAAATATTTTGGCAAATGTGTGCACTTTTCTGATCAACACTTTTTATAGGTTTATATACCATAAAATCATTAAACTAGTATTAAGAGCAGCTCTAACCAAGCACTGCATCGATGAACATTTCCTCAGCACCGGTCACCTTCGCCATGGCCTCCAGGTCTCGATAATGCCACCTATTTGCTTCCACATTATTTTGAGGGACAAATGGTTTCCTCTGCTCAGTTAAACGTACCACACCAACAAGATCCACATCTTGAGTCACCTTTTAGAAAATATAAACAACTTTAACATTTAAAAAAATTAAGACAAATCCAAAAACAAAAAGAAATTAATAAAGAAAAATCATCTGTCTATAACGTATGCCAGAATTTGATTCAAAAGAGATTAAGAAAAATGGTATTACCTGTCCCTTCATTCTGGTTTCTGGTCTGATCTTATCTTTTGGTACATAACCTCTGTTCACCAAGATAGTGATCCTAAAAAATTGATCCAGAAAGCCACATCAGAGTGCAAAGCAAGTGTTTGGAATTAAGTGTACAGAATTCAAATTGTGTGTTTGTACCCCAGATCAGCACAGTAGAATGGTGTAATGACATTAGCCCCACTCTCCCCGCTGGAGGATATCCTGCCTGCCTCCCGGGCCTCTCTCTCAGGGTCCACAGGGGAGCGGGGCAAGACATACAGCTCTTTAGAGTGGTCGAAGTGTCCTCGCACCTTTACTCGCCTGTACTCCAGTTGCTTAATTTCCATAGGACTTTAACATATAGATTACATCGCCATTTCATCAAAACGTATAATCTTATAAAAAGTTTAGAGATTATAGCACCTGGATTTGGAAAGAGACTCACTCTACAGGCAGTGGGATAGGATCTGAAGTCGTCAGGCTCTGAAGTTCACGGATCAGCGCCAACTTCCACTTTCGGCGTTTCAACTACAAAATCAAATGGAAGGCTTTTCACAAACAGCTGACAGCTGTTTTAGTTATGGTTTTTACGAGATAAACACCAAGCTCATGCTTGTACCTGCCATGTTCCAAGACAAAAGGTTGTGGCAGGTATCAACAAGAGAAGCCACTTCAGGAAGGAGTCTTCTCCTTTTTCGGTCCCCGCAATGCTAGAACTTGATCGTTGGCCATACCTGGCTAGGTTACCTATAGAAAAAAACCCATCAGCCAGTGCAAACATCTTAAGCATAATCCCTGAAAGAAAGGAAGCTATAATTCAGTCACTAGTGACTAATCTATTAGAAACTCGCTCAAACTATTAACCAATTTTCTATTTTAATTAACCTATTTACACTACTATTAAAAAGACTGGGGTTAGCATTTTATCATTATTATTATTTTTAAATATATTATTCATGTTATTTAACATGGATGTAGTGGTAACAATCTAACACTGACGTTATGTTGATGATAATAACAAGTAATGCTTCACATATCAGCATATTATAATGATTTATGAATTATCGTGACTCTGAAAATAGGAGAAAAAAAATCTGAATGTCTATTAATTTAAAATGAAATATATCTCAAGTTAAAAAGTGATTTAATAATAATACTTATTATTAGTTTATTGTATTTAGATTTTACTTTGTGTTTTGAATTTAAAATGCAGCCCGGGGGAGCATAAGAGACTTATTACTGACATCAATTTTATGGAATGGTAGTGTAGTTACAGTTAGTTTAGTCAGTAAGAATATATAATAAGCAAGCCAAACAGAATTACATCGGAGTACTGGAGCATCCTGACGTCTGACTAGACTCTGTCGTGACACAAACAGGGTCCTATTTGGTGAGATGAGAGTCTGAGAAAAGAACAAATAAATTACACCTGAGCTGTCAAGAGTGAGCGTGACAACAAACATTTTGATAAAAAAAAAACACACACAAGATCATTTTAATGACAAACTGCTTTATAAGGGAAAAGATGAAACGGACTTACATAGCCTCGGATTATCTTTGATGCACTCTTAGAGAACAGCAGCATTAATCTAAAACTACTCATGTTTGCTGAAACTTTTATAACCTAAACAGCAAGTGTCAGGTCGACTACATAACATGCCTTGTGCTTTCGGGGGAATGTTTTCAATGTAACCATTTCCGGGGATTCCGAGCCATCCTACGCATGCGCACGTTTATACGCACATGGGGATGGGGCACGCTTGTGAATTTGTATTTAGTGAAGTTATGAGCGCTGTTGTATTTAGTGTACATTTCAAATTTTTATTTGAATGAGTTTGTAATTGCTAAAAAGGTAGACAAATCCCTTTAAACCCTTCTCAGCTGATGAAACACATCACAGTAGTTTGGATTGACGTTTTTGACTAAGCGAGGTAAATATCAAGTCAAACGACTAATGACACCTTTATTACATTTATTCATTGACGTATTTGTTATTGTTGTTATAAAATAACGTTACTACATATGTTTCACCGGACTCTGACTTTGCTAAAATCGTTATATTTTGTTTTTGAGCTGTTTAATGTTACATATTTGCGTCGTATGTCTGTATTTATGAATGTATTGTTAGTTTATTAATAATAGGAAACATGGCCAGCCTGGCTGCGAAGTATGATTACCTGGAGAAGTTGACCCGTAAAGTATGCATGTCTCACAAACAGGAGCCAAAGAAACGACCCTATGGTAAAGTTCCTATGGAGTGTTACCCGCATATGAATTAATTAGTAAATACTGAACAGATACTTGCAGCAGCCATTTTTATCACTGATTTATTTATTCATTCAAAGTTTGTATGTTCAAAGTCAGTAGTTTAAAAAATAATTGCATTGTTTAACTATAATGAATAAAGTTTATTTGTTCTCCTTTTTAGTTCCA
Source organism: Enteromius viviparus (assembly GCA_032353835.1). Classification (NCBI taxonomy): domain Eukaryota; kingdom Metazoa; phylum Chordata; class Actinopteri; order Cypriniformes; family Cyprinidae; genus Enteromius; species Enteromius viviparus. The sequence continues at coordinate 10,202,805 of JAUCNO010000795.1, read as the reverse complement.
TTCCGAGGTAGTGGGGTAAATGATGGTGCTCCTCCAAATAAAAAGAACAAACAAAAGCCAACAAAAGGAGATCACATGAGTGCGAACAAAATTAAACCAGTCCCAAAGATTGCTCCGCCTGCAGCACTTCCAACTTCCCAGAAAAAAACTGTCCAGTATGGGATTTCGGAGACGAAAAAGAAGCCAATGGGTAAAAAGTAGTTGGTAAAGAAAAATGTGTAGTGTATCCAGCATGTCCTTGTTGACTAAATTGCTATTGTATTTTTATGAATTTATTCCTATTAGGTGGAACATCACGAGAATTTGATGCTGTAGACATTCTTCGTCAGAGACTTCACCAGAAGATTGAGGAATCTCGAGGACAGGTACACGTTCAAGTTGGACAAAGATAAATGTTATCATGGTTGAAGGATTGTTAAATGTTTGAATGTAAATATAATGTAAATATGCTTATTATTCTTATATACTGTGGATGTCAGTGGAGACGAACAACTGTTTGTTTGGCCTCATTCTGTAGATTATCTTTTTTCGTTTGTGTTCAACAGAATCAAGTAAAAGTATTATATGAAAAGTAAAATTCATTATGTCATTCTTTTAAGAATTTCTAAGCTAATGTCTAGCTTATGTCTGTTTTTTTCCAGGTCTCTACTAAAGATACCTCCTCTGAGGAGAAAAAGAAGAAACGAGAGAGACGAAAACAAGAAAGGGAGCGTCGAAAGAGGAAAAGAAAAGAGTTTCGAATGAAAGAGCTGGCAGATGCTGCAGGTTTGGAGGCAGGAGAAGAGGTCAAAGAGACAGAAAATCCCCAACCACAAGCCACGTCCACATCCAGCGTTCCTGCCAAAAACGAGCAGAGCTTTGTAGTCTTCAACAAGATGGAGGTTGGAGAAGACTATGTGGATAAAGGGAAAAAGCTGATGGAGAAAAAAAAGAAAAGGAAAGTGAAAGGAACACTGACTCCGCTCACTGGCAAGAACTACAAACAGCTTTTAACACGCATCGAGGCGAGGAAAGCTCACCTGGAGCAGCTTAGAGAGAAGGATGAAGGGAAAGCAAAGAAAGAGGAAGAGAAGATGAGGTGGACCAATGTTCTTTACAAAGCTGAAGGCATGAAAATCAAAGACAACGAGGAACTCTTGTGTGCATCATTAAAGAGGAAGGAGAAAAGGATGGCTCAGAAAAAAAAGAAGTGGGTAAAGAGGAGTCAGCAGGTCGTGGAGACCATGCAAAAGAGGCAAGACAAGCGGAGAAGGAATATTAAGAAACGCAAGGACGCCAGGACCGAGAAACGCAAACAGAAAGCAAGGAAAAAGGGTTGTGTACTACCCGAGGATCTCAAAAAGGCCAGATTATAGGCAGAAAGGATTAAAAAAAAAAACCTGAGAACTTGTGAAAGGCACAAAAATTCTAATGCTCTTGGGTAACTTTGTCTTGTGCTTATGACTGGAAAAAAATCACGAAATTGAAATGTTTTCTTCTGTTGTAACTTTTAAGATGTCAACTTTATAAAGAACATATTTTGTGTCCATATTTTGTGTCCATATTTTGTCAAGTCAAGGTTTGACATCTAAAGTTGTGCATTTTGCAGACCCTTTAATCCAAAGTGACTTGTAATAGATGTGCATAACCAATTTCCCACAGAGGCAGAAGCTTTCGTGGAGTACTATAAAAGGTATATTAGAATGCTTCAGAATTAGAATGCTTTTTTGCCTTTTGCCTGTCCTGCATACTTAAAGAATTAAGAATAATCACTACAAAGTACAACGTAAATGTCAATTAGAGTTAGCCGTCACTGGCCCTTCCCACAGCGGAAGTACTCTCACAAAAATAAAGTGTGTTTACTGGTGCTTGCCGGGAGTAGGAGCTCTGCTCGCGTTTTTATTGGCTAAGACTGAGGAAGACGCTTGAGAAGTCAATGTGTGACGTTTTAAACAGCTGGAGAAGGTTTGGAGCAGAACTGAAAGTTTTATGCATTCATTTTGTTGATTGCAGTATGAAATCGACATTTACCGCGGTATGATCTTCTCCGTTTGCTCTTGAATATCTAAAATCCCAAGGACAAGACTACTGTCATGTCATTGACTTATCAGCTACTACAAATGTAAAGGTTGAGCGTTAAAGCGCCGTTCTAATCTGTTACTATGTGTTACTGATTTACGGCTTTAGCAGAAACCCGCAGTAAATGTGTTCTGAAACACTGGAATGTGGAGAAGAGCGACGGTGAATGGAGCTTGGCTTTCAGTCAGATCAGTAAACACAGGTTTTGGTGAAAAGGTATGAGATATTTCACGCTTGACCCGTATGCTTCATCTAGCTGTGGTTTATGATTGTGCAATTATTTGATCTCCTTATTTAATTGCACGATATTCTTTTTGATTACGCAGGGCAATATGTCTCGTAAGTTGCACGCGAGAAGACTTGAAGGAATTGACAAGAATATATGGTAAACAAGTTTCATGGCCTATAAATAATCAAGTGAAAGTATAAAAGTGTAGACCGTAGCCATTTATTGCTTATTACAGGGCACTTACTAAATAAGTAAATAAATGGATATAAAATATTGAGTAAGTTTCCGCTATACGTTAGAAAACATTTAGTGTTGCAGCAAGACCAACAGTGCAAAACATGCTTGTATTTTTTATTTGCCTATTCAAAATATGCTTATTACGATACAATTTAATCTTGCTGCGTCAGTTATCCTAGATATAATCGACATTGTTATCATTATCATTACTATTATTAATAATTAATATGCAGTCGTTGTAATCTACTTTTTTAGCTACGACTGTCTTCCATTAGTTGTCTAATCTTTGCATTTATTTGCATGTGTGTGTGTTTTATTATTGTTTGAATCATTAACCGTTTTTTTATTCGACATAAGCATTAAAATAAAGGCCCTCCATTCTTAAACTCGGTTATTGCAATAACTTTTTTGAATCGCAAGATGGGGCCAAACAGCAAGTTGTGTAACAAGAGGAGTTTATGTCTACAAGTAAATGAATGCAAATGTTTGCTTATTTTAATGTTTCAAACTGCATGCTATTCCTTTTGCGTATGTCATCTGTAGGGTGGAATTCACTCAACTGGCTGCCAACTATAAGGCTGTGAATCTTGGTCAGGGGTTCCCAGATTTCTCCCCTCCCTGTTTCATTCAGGAGGCTTTCTGCAAAGCCCTGAGTGGAGGTTTCACTATGCACCAGTACACGCGTGCTTTTGTAAGAAATTAACAATACAAGTCCTTTGCTTGCTTTCAGTTTTCAGTTTGTTTAGTAAATGATCAATTGTATCATTTTGTAATTGAATTAGTGTGCAAGTAAAGCTTTGTTAAACAGTCTTACAAAATGCGGTCATACAGGGCCACCCAAATCTGGTGAAGATCCTTGCCAAGTTCTTCAGTAGGATAGTTGGCCGGGAAATTGACCCAATGGAGGATATCTTGGTTTCTGTAGGAGCATATGAAGCACTTTTCTGCACCTTCCAGGCTCTCATTGATGAGGGCGATGAGGTAAAAATATTCATATTTATTATATTGTTACACTGCTAATGTTCAATATGTGGTACATTTTCACCTTTCTTTTGCAGGTAATTATTGTGGAGCCATTCTTTGACTGTTATCAGCCAATGGTAATGATGGCGGGAGGAACACCTATATATGTGCCCCTTAAACCAGTATGTTCATAAATCATGTGACAACATCTGTTTCCTTTATTTGAGATTAAAATGTTTGTTTTAAATAATATTAGCTGTGTATTTGCAGAAAGAAGGCTGTGGTCCTGTTCTATCCAGTGCTGACTGGGTGTTGTCTTCTGAAGAGTTGGAGAGTAAATTCAGTCCTCGTACCAAAGCCATTGTCATTAACACTCCTAATAACCCTATTGGAAAGGTGAGTCAGTCATCAACAAACAGAGAAACATTTAATCTAGCTTTATTCTGTTGTCCAATATATTCTAAATTAGTAAATTTCATGAAAACTCTGAAAATCAAATTAAAAGAATTGAATTAAAATGTAATTGTTTTGAAACTAAATCTGCCGTAGCATTATAAATGTCTTTACTGTCACTTTTGATCATTTGTTGCCGATTGATTGTTTGAAAAGGGGTCATATGATGTTGCCAAAAAACATAATTTTGTGTATTTGGTGTAATTCAACGTGTTTGTGGTTTAAGTTAAAAAAAAAAACACCTTATTTTCCACACACTGTTCACTTTGTTTCTTCTTTAAGCCCCGCCTCCTGAAACAGTTCGTTTTGTACCAAGCTCATCATTCTAAAAAAGCGAGGTGTGCTCTAATTGGCCAGCTGTCCAGTGCACTGTGATTAGCCAAATACCGCAAACATGTAGCAGAAATGTTACGCCCTTTATCATTACGTGATTTTGACAACAAAACAATAAAACAAATTACAAAACCAGGCATTTGTTGCATCCAGTGGGTACATAATTACCGATTATCATAACTCAGTACTGTCTTTTTACGCGTCGCATACCATCACACTTCTTAAACCTAACACCATGTCTGCATTCATGATCGGAGAAGCGACAGATAACAAACATTACTGTACACTGCTCAAAACTTGCATTTGAATAGTAAGTAGTAGGTTCTTTTAATAAGAAAACATAACTTACTTTAAAGGTTGTGAGTCAGAAATGCCATACTATCCTTGCAGAGGTTGAAGTGCTCCACTTTATAGTCTCTGCATGTTTAAACAAGTTGTTTTAGGGGGCATTGACAAGTCTTAAATTTTATAAAGAATATCTCTTTGGTTTTGAAACTCAATTGAAACTTTAAACTTCAGGGATCTTATCCATGCACTTGGAGAAAGGAAAATTTGAAATCGCATTATATGACCCTTTTAAAAGAAGAAAATCTCACCATAAATCTTTAAATGAAAATATTATGTAAACTAAAACAGAGTTTAAAGGACTCTTCAGGTCAGTGTGTTCGATTTTTACCACAGCAACAACTTCAGCCTAAATGTTTTTTTGCAGGTCTACCACCAGGAGGAACTTCAGATGATTGCTGACTTGTGCATTAAACATGATGTCATTTGCATCAGCGACGAAGTGTACGAGTGGCTTACTTATGATGGAACAAAACATGTGAAAATCGGTAAGAGCAGGTACTGTGCAGGTAATGCGATTAATCACGTTTTTGTGGCCTTTATTTGTAACATACCTCTTTTTCTGACAGCCAGTCTCCCAGGTATGTGGGAACGCACTGTCACCATTGGGAGTGCAGGCAAGACTTTCAGTGCAACAGGATGGAAGGTGAGCTGGTCGAATTCAACAGAATTTGTTGAGTGTTATAATGTTATCCCTCTATTTTTCTTAATGTCTTTGATTGGCCGGAAGTTTCATGGTGATAAGGTTCAGTGTGTGTATGTTGAACTACTCTATTATTTAAATGTAGGTGGGTTGGGCAATGGGTTCAGGACACATCCTGAAGCACTTAAAAACTGTCCATCAGAATTCAGTGTATCACTGTGCCACAGCTGCCCAGGTAAATCAATGCTTCTTTTTAGGCATAAAGTAAAGTGTGTGTAATTTGTTTTCAGTGCCTGACATTGTCTAATGTTGTTTTTAAGGAGGCTGTAGCAGTAGGTTTTCAGAGGGAATATGATGTATTTGGCACAGAGGAAAGCTATTTCCACCAGTTACCCATACATCTTCATAAAAAGCGGCTGAGGCTGGCAGATTGTTTGAAGAGTGTTGGCCTAAAACCTGTACTGCCCCAGGGAGGATACTTCATGATTGCAGATATCTCAAATCTTAGTGAGTAACAGAGAAAAAAGGTAAAACAAAGTATTATGCAGGAACTCAGGTACATTTATGGATTACACAAATACACGTTTTATATGTTTATTCCAGGTTAATTGCACGTTCGTGCACGAGCCGGCTTTAAAGAGCCGATTCTTTGTAGCAAACAAGAAGAGCCGACTCTTCTGCCGTAAGGGGGCGGGGCTTTATTTGTGGACGCCATACAGCAAATCACATGAGAGGACCCACTAGAATCGTACCATTTTTTTTATTGCAATACAGACAAATTACAGAACACATAAAGAGATCAAGATGACGGATGTCAACAACAACAAAATAAGTATTCTCCAATAACACTTATTAAGTAAAAGATTATGTAAATAAGAGAGAGAGAGAAAGGGCACATATATAATGGTACAGTTATGTATTAAGGAGAAATACAAACATAGAAGATACATAGAACATTTTCAGAAGAAAATTGACAAAATGAACAAGATGCAACCATGTCACTCTTGAATTTTTGCAAAAACTGCTTAACAGGATAAAACCTGTGTAATAGTTAAGTTATTTCCTTAACTTTATTTGTTTAAAAAAATTAATCGTACCATTATTTAAAAGAAGGAAATGGAGCGCATGCTTTAAAGATAGCGAGTGTAGTGGTACAGGCCAGGTACAGAGAGCGACACAGAAAGTATTCTCAAAAAACAGGACAAATAATTACAGAGAGCAGAAATCACAGCAGCCCATCCAAGCTGAGGTTCATATTTCTCAATGCCAACCTGCACTAAAGACATAAGTGTTTTGTTATATATGTTTATTATATATATTAAGACTTTTCCCTTTATTTAGGTTATTTGATTTGTTTGCTTGTGGTCAATTGTTCAATTAAAGTTTTAATTAAAATGTTAAATAAGAGTAACTGTGTACTTTTCAAACAAATGAACAAGCATTTCACGGTACTGTTTTAAGTATCGTGACATGAGTGGATTGTCTCACCCTATTATAAATACCAAACTTTTGTTCTGTCATTAATCCGGAAGTTGTTTTTTTTTTTTTTTGTCTGATGAGACGAGTGACGTGCTGAGTGATTGACAGGAGGCGTGGCTATGTAGGACATGACATGACATGTGTGACATGAGCTCGCTGTCGGAGAGGAAGGAGAGCACAGTTGATGTTTTCATTTCGATCCTGCAGGAGTGTGGAAATGAACCATCATTTTTGCATAATGTGTTAAAAAACAAAATTTTTGACAAAACTACTAACAAACCCTAAAGTTTAGGGGCTTTTAAAAAAACAGAAGAAACCAATTATTGTTAATAAATTAACAAAACCAAAGAAAAAAGCCCCGCAACAAGTAGCAGCCTATATGCAGAATTTCAGTTAATTCTTGTGACGTGCTCTTGAAAGCCTCATCCAATTATTTACAGAAGCACAAACGTTTTTATTGTGAATGATCACAAATACATTTTTAGAATAATTTCGAATAATGTCTTATCTTTGAACTAATATAATAAGCTTTTTCCACTTTTATAAAACGAAAAAATCAAGTGATCTTGTCGGCAAGCGTGCAGTAATGCATTAAAATACTAAGTCGGCAATATAATATCCTAGACAAAATTAAGCCTAATAAATGTTAACTTTTACAGTATTAAAAAGAAACATAAATTAAGATATTTATGTTTGAGAGGTAACTCATCTTTTTACCATATATACAGTTTTAGATGCAACAGTATGATTATGATTCAATACGCTTTTGAACTAGGCTAAGGTGCTTTGATACGAGCAACACCACGAACACGGATGCTGCCAATAGACTAATTCTGTCATATGACACTACATTAATTTGCGTTAAAGCTCTTTTTCTTGACAAAAAGTGTTTCCAAACATTTTTTTGTAACATTTGAAGTATCAATATAGAATTCATGCGCTAAAGTTAAACGGAAAAGTACTGTGACGACATTTACAAAATGTTACAGATAGCATTTCCATCAGCTATATTGGTAATAAATTTTAAGCGCTAAATATTTTTCCGCAAAAACGCCTTGCATGAAAACTTGGCTTATGACAAAAAGGCTATTTGATTAAAAGATGCATCGTTTTACAATTAAACGGGGCTGCGGTTACAAAATATCTGTTTTAATGGGTTTTAATGGGGATTTAGGTCTGAAGACTGGCTAGGCCACTCCAGAACCTTGATATGCTTCTTACGGAGCCACTGCTTGTTTTTCCTGGCTGTGTGCTTTGGGTCATTGTCATATTGGAAGATCCAGCCACTAGGGTTGGGTATCGTTTAGGGTTTTTTCGATCCCGGTGCCAAATCGATACTGTTAAAACGGCTCCGGTGCCTGAATCGATACTTAAACAATAAAAATCGTAACACTTTATAATAACTGCACTTTATGAATCATTAGTTAAGCATTAGTGCAAAGTCGGTTCATTCTTTATAAAGCATTGTTCCAACATTAATATTCATTAGTAAGCAGTTTATAAATACAGTTGTAAATGCCTTGTTCTTG
>JAUCNO010000795.1:10170600-10187185 GCA_032353835.1 Enteromius viviparus | reverse complement strand
CCATAGCGTCTAGCAAGACGCAGTACTCGTTCCATGTCTCAGGGAACAGTGGTTACGGAAGTAACCTATAAGTTTTGCAGAGTGACCAGTAGAGAAGAGAGAAAATAAATGCAACAGGCGTTAATTATATACATCTCAGAGAATCAAACAGAGCTCAACAGCTAGGAAAAGTGAAATAATTTTGGTAACAATACTTAAGAGTAGCCATACAATTTAGGTTTAAATGATCTGTAATTTAATGCCATTGGCATAAAAAACAAACAGTATTCCCTTTGCATTAGTTGTACAGTTCATTTGAATAATCTAAGAATTTAATAAAATACACTATTTTTCAATGGTTTGGTGTCAGATTTTTTTTTTGTATAAAAAAAGTTTATTCAACAAGCATTAAATTGGTCAAACATTATTCAAAATTAGATAAACAAAAAAAACATTTTACTTTTTGAAAACTGCATCACAATTTCTACAAGTATATTAAGCAGCACAGTTGTTTACAAAATTGATAATAACAATAATAATTATTATTATTTATTTTTTTTTAGTACAGAGTGAGCTGATTAGAGTGATTTCCGAGGGGTCATGTGACATTATGTCTGCAGAAGATTTTGCTTGGCCAGTACAGGAATAAATATCATTTAAAAAAATATAAACTAACACCAAAAGTTTAAAAAGTAGGGCCACAAAATGGCACAATGGGTTGCAGAAAATGTAAACTAAATGTTCATGTCAGTCTACATGGGAGCTCTTGTAAAAACATATATTCCTGCTTCTCTGGTCAGTTGGACGAGAAAGAGAGCAGGCGTCTGTTCCAGCAGATCATCTCAGGGGTGGATTACTGCCACAGACATATGGTGGTGCACAGAGACCTCAAGCCTGAGAACGTCCTGCTGGATGCGCACATGAATGCCAAGATTGCAGACTTTGGTATGTCAACTCTTCATATTTAAGAAGCTTGAAACAGTTAGGTTGTTAGTGGACTCGCTCTTTCTTTAATGTTTACATTAGAGGCTATGCTGACTTAAACTTTGACCTTTCTTCATGTAGGCTTGTCAAACATGATGTCTGATGGAGAATTTTTAAGGACAAGTTGTGGTTCCCCTAATTATGCTGCTCCTGAAGTCATCTCTGGAAGGTACTGTTGTTTTTATTTTAAAACGATCTCAACCTGCTCCTCTTAAGATAATGCTCTATGTGTTTTGAATGGCTTTGTGCTCTCTGCTTAGTTATGTTTTCTTGCTGTTCTTGCCCAGGTTATACGCAGGGCCTGAGGTGGACATCTGGAGCAGTGGAGTGATTTTGTACGCTCTCCTGTGCGGAACGCTGCCGTTTGACGATGACCATGTGCCAACACTGTTCAAGAAGATCTGCGATGGGATCTTCTTCACGCCTCAGTACCTGAACCCCTCTGTTATTAGCCTTCTGAAACACATGCTCCAGGTGGACCCCATGAAGAGAGCCACCATTAAAGAGATTCGGTCAGAAACTACACAAACACTGTCCATTTCAACTATATCAATGGCAAGACTGTTTTGCAAGTCTTTCTGAAATCTCTCCATTTTCAGGGAGGATGAGTGGTTTAAACAAGATCTCCCCAAGTACCTGTTCCCAGAGGATGCTGCATATAGCAGTAATATGATTGATGAGGAGGCACTGAAGGAGGTGTGCGAGAAGTGTGAGTGCACTGAAGAGGAGGTGCTCAACTGCTTGTACAGGTTTGTGGGTGTTTTTTCTTTTTGTGTCACTCATTTTGTCACATTACTTGCTTTCGAGTGCCTACACACTGGATTCAGGATTTTACTTTTGCAAAGGGCTTTAATGTTGCCATCTAATCCTAACTATTGATAAGGTCTGAAGACAGATTAGTTTCATTTCTGAATGAATCATCTTTTTTTTTACTGTTTACACGCACACAATATATATTTTGAAAATATTTACATGTATGTGCATTTACATATTTATATTAGATTTTATATTACATATAAGTATATATAATATAGAAACATAACACATCTATATACAATACACTGCTCAAAAAAATAAAGGGAACGCTAAAATAACACATCCTAGATCTGAATATAAATGAAATATTCTTATTGAATACTTTGATAATTTTTGTGTGATTTTGCTGTCAGCACATTCAACTATGTAAAGAACAAAGGAAATCTAATTTATTAACCCATGGAGGTCTGGATTTGGTGTCACACTCAAAATTGAAGTGGAAAAACACACTACAGGCTGATGCAACGTTGATGTAATATCCTTAAAACGAGTCAAAACAAGGCTCAGTAGTGTGTGTGGCCTCCACGTGACTGTATTACCTCCCTACAATGCCTGGGCATGCTCCTGATGAGGTGGCGGATGGTCTCCTGAGGGATCTCCTCTCAGACCTGGACTAAAGCATCCGCCAACTCCTGGACAGTTTGTTGTGTAATGCGGCGTTGGTGGATGGAGTGAGACATGATGTCCCAGATGTGCTCAATTGGATTCAGGTCTGAGGAACGGACGGGCCAGTATACAGCATCAATGCCTTAGTCTTGCATGAACTGCTGACACACTCCTGCTTTAGTGAACCTGTTTTTATCTGTGAAGAGCACAGGGCACCAGTGGCGAATTTGCCAATCTCTGTGTTCTCTGGGAAATGCCAAACGTCCTGCACTGCCATCCTGGATGAGCTGCACTACCTGAGCCACTTGTGTGGGTTGTAGACTCTGTCTCATGCTAACACTAGAGTGAAAGCACCACCAGCATTCAAAAGTGACCAAAACATCAGCCAGAAAGCATAGGAACTGAGAAGTGGTCTCTGGTCACCACCTGCAAAGCCACTCCTTTATTGGGAGTGTCTTGCTAATTGCCTATAATTTCTACCTGTTGTCTATTCCATTTGCACAACAGCATGTGAAACTGATTGTCAATGCAGTGTTGAAGTGGGCGGTTTGATATATATATATATATATATATATATATATATATATATATATATTCTCGTCTAATAAGACCGTTTAATTTTGTAACTCATCTTTTTAAACTACTTGTTACTAAGAGTAACTAAAATAGTTAAATGTTTCAGGAAATAGGCTGTATTAGCATGTCACTGCTACCAAACAACTAGAAACTCTCATTTGTCCTCACTTTCTTTGCAGTCGCAATCACCAGGATCCTCTTGCTGTGGCCTATCACTTGATCATAGACAACCGGCGCATTATGAACGAGGCCAAAGATTTCTATTTGGCCTCCAGCCCCCCGGACAGCTTCCTAGATGACCTGCCTGCGCACCACTCTGCAAAGATTCACCCCGAGAGAGTGCCATTCCTGGTGACTGAGTCCCAGCCACGTCCTCGACACACGCTGGATGAGCTTAACCCCCAAAAGTCCAAGCATCTCGGTGTACGACGGGCCAAGTGGCACCTGGGAATCCGTAGCCAGAGCAGACCAAATGATATCATGAGTGAGGTCTGTCGCGCTATGAAGCAGTTGGACTATGAGTGGAAGGTAAGTGACTGTGTTTGTGTTTTGGGTTGTACTTTAGATTTGTGTAAAGTACACTGTATTGTTTAGCATTTAAATAGTTATCCAGTATTTAAAATGATGTGGAACACAGAAAAAGATATTTGAAAGGATGTTTCAGCATTTGTGTGTTTCCCACACAGTTAAAAGGGTGTCCAATGCAATATTAGAATGATAAAGGGGCGAGTAAATGCTGCTTAAATTTTCCTCCTGGATTTCATGATCTTAGGGTAAATTCCATCTCTCCCTTGTGGGAATGATGTTTTGGTAAATTCTATAAATAGAAAAGACTTGACCTCTTTCTCTCTCTCTCCATCTTTCTCTCTCTCTCTCTCATATTTACACACACACACACACGCAGGCCAAAGAGAATGTTAAAGAAATTTGCACTTCTACAGAACCTTTAATGTATTAAGGACAGATTTAGTTTTTAATAGTACCCTTTCTTCAAAAGTTTGGGGTCAGTAAGAGTTTTCTTTTTACTTTTTTATGTTGACAAAGCTGTGTGTTTTTGATTTGATTAAAACAATACAGTAAATAGCCTAGTAATAATAGTTTAACAAATTATAGTTATACCCGTAATTGCAAAGCTGCATTTCAGCAGCCATTCTGTCTTCATAATCTTTTAGAAATAATTCTAATATGCTGATTTTGAAATATTTTTTGATTTGTGTCTTAATTCAACTGGCTATATTTCAAGTATGCTTGACTGAGTAAGTCATCAGTTTTAGAGGGAAATGGCGTTGCATGTCTTTGTTTCTAATAGTTATAATCGTTCTTTGCCTTATCTCACAGCGGCCTCTCTTATTATGTGGAACAGTGTTTATTTATGTTCAGGAGTACTTTATTTAGACTTCCCGCAAACAGTGTTACAGTGCAATGTTCCAGTCCATTTTCAATTAAAAGCCTTACTGAATGTTATTTTGGAACTAGATTAATCACAGTCATATTTAACTGTGTTTTTTCTTTTTCTGTGGTTTGATAGGTAGTTAATCCTTACTACTTGCGAGTGCGGAGGAAGAACCCCGTCACTGGTATACATACAAAGATGAGCCTCCAGCTCTACCAGGTGGACAGCAGGACCTATTTACTAGACTTCAGGAGCATAGATGGTAAAATTGTCACTTTATGTTTGTGGTTTTATTAAGTGCTTTAAAATGTATTTATTTATTAACTAACTTAATTTAGTTAAAATTAATAAAAAAAAAATACAATTTAGATAATCACACATGCAAAAGTACACATACATACTTTAATATTATATTATTGTTAGCATTATTAGTAATAAAATAAAATATAACCATTCCAATTGTTCAATGAAATTCTGTCTGGAGAGCATTTTCTGTGAATTTAATTCTCTAAAGCAGGGGTGTCCAAACTATGGCCCACGGGCCAAATGTGGCCCATGGATGAATTTTGGGTGGCCCACAGCATGTCTATTAAAATATTTTATACATGACCCGCCAAGCATAATTTATAAACTGTGCAGTTTCACAATGTCACCACGAGATGACCGCAAATGTGTTATGAGACATAAAGTCAATAAATGTTATAATTATTAAGAAATTTATAAAATCTGTGAATAGGACTACTTTTTAGTTCCTCAACAAAACTCAAACTGTTTTGTGTATGTGTGTGTGTGTGTGTGTGTGTGTATATATATATATATAAAATATATGGAGAAGCATCTGGCCCCCTTTAGGAAAAGTTTGGACACCCCTGCTCTAAAGCCTTCTGTTCTGTTTCATTTAGATGACATGATAGAAGTAAAATCAGGGAGTGCCACACCTCATCGCTCTGGCTCAGTTGGTAACTACCGGACTACCCTAAAGAACGACAGGAACGATAAAAACGAATGTGAGGATGCAGCAAAGGGCGACACATCCGCTCCCTCCACACCTCCGATATCCGGAGGGAAAGCAGCGGAGAGCTCTCTGGCTTCTTCTCTTACCTCCTCAGTGGATTCCACAGGGGGAGAGATCCTCCCCCGCCCAGGAAGTCACACCATAGAGTTCTTTGAAATGTGCGCCAACCTCATCAAGCTGCTAGCACGATAACTTGTGGCTCCTCTGATGCCTTCTCTCTCACTCTCCTCTGTCTTCCCTCTCACTCTCTGGCTTCTTTTATCTTTCCTCTGGAATACTGTCTACCTCTTCGTCCTCTGATATCCGTCTCAACATCCACAGCAGTCCTTCTATCTCTGTTCTTTTAGTCTCTTTTTCTCTCACAGTGTCTTTAGAGCAATAAGCATGCGGACAGACTCGAGACTGCATTCCACTCGCATGAACACGCTGACACTACGGTCACCAACATCAGCCTGTTTCAGAGGATTGAGAAAAGGTGCAAGATGGAAAAGGATGGAGGTTGTTGTGGGGTTTTTGTGTGTGTGTGTGTGTGTGTGTGTGCCACAGTTACGATGTCAGAAAGATTGCTAAGCCACTTTATGGTGTCTAAACTCTTTTAGGGATGGTTTTAGAATTCTTTTCTGGGTTTTTATAGCAAGGATTTTCTTTCAGAGAGTGGGGTGTCGAGGTGCATTTAAATGAGTTATACACTGAGCTAGCTGTACTGTACACAATGCTGTTGTGATTCTTGGTGGACCAAGAGATATATAAAGAAATAGCCCTTGTGAGGCATGTGGGGTGACAAGTAAGGCAGAAAGCGCTTTTGCACAGTTTTACCTGTAAGTTTTTGTGGGCCAGTGTCACAACTGGTTATGCCATTGAAGCAGCCTATTGGGAAGGGCACACAATTAGGAGGAGCCACCTTAAAAAGCAGGGCCAATTTAACGTGGTGGGCACTTTAACACAAAGGGACAACTTGATAAGTCAGCCTTTCTTAAGGAAGAGACCAATATTAAACCCATTTTTCCTGAAGGAGTGCAAAGTCCTTGCCTCAGTTTCATAGATTTTTTTGTTTGTTGTTTTTTGTTTGTCTGTCACACCTTAGTCTTTTTTTCTATTTGCTCACATTTTACAGAAATTTAAGTATATACAGAATTTAAACATGCATTTGGATTTATATTTATCAGTGCTTTAAACCGGGTTGTAGATTGTATTACAATTGTGATATTGGACTGGATTTTTAAAAAAGAAATATTTGATTGTATCGCTGTAAGATGTTTTATTCCATACACTGCTTTATCAAAAACCTTTTTTTCTTTTACTGTTATTTTAGTTGTTTTACAAAACAGTGGTTGCTTAAAATGGACGTTTAAAAAAAAAATGTATGCCCCCCCACTTTTGCAAATTAAGTCTCTGTAATAAGACAGGTCAAGTATTAAAAAGTTTTTTTTTTTATGTTATGGCTGAGATGTAATAAACACACACAGCTTGAGGTATCTAATAAAGTTGATTACCACAATGAAAATGGGAGGGAGGGGAGATATAATATTAGAGTTGAAATATCAATCTCCTGAGCCAATCATGTCTTAATACTGTGATTGCAAAGTCATAATCATAAGATCAGAAAATAGGAAAGGGCTTCCTACTTGCATGTGACTTTGTGCACTTGTATGAGACTATGTAATAAACTAAATTCTACAAAAGTCCACAAAGAAAAGAACTGCAACCTGGTAACAATGAATGAAATTGTTATTTAGGAGTTTACTGACAGGAGTAATTGTCTTCAGAGCAGTTCTTCAAACAGATGAAAATGAAGACAATACAAGTTTAAAAATAAGTTGCTCTTGTTTTTTTTTGCCTGCCTAGAGCTCCTGCTGTGTTCAAATTAAATATCCCAAATTCACTGCTTAAAAAAAATCTGAAACATAATTTTAAAATAATACATTTAATCTGTGTTATGTATGGCACAGCATATTGACATTTTAAAGTCTTAACGCACATTCTTAACGCATTAAAGAAATAACTTAGTTCTTATGAATGCAGCAATATCATATTTTCAAAGAAAAGGCGATTAAAGGCCAGTAATTCTGATTTGACCTTCTGGAATTCTTGAGTCTTTGTTACATGTTAAGATCTAACCTAAAAGGATGGTGATGTTTTTGTTCTAAACTGCGCTGTCATTTCAGAATCTCTGTTAAAGAGATTTTAGAGCTAAAACTTGACAATCTGTGCTTTGCAAGTCAGCTTAAGACAAATCCAGAGAAATTTAGTTTTGCTCTGTTCCGTTTATCCTCTCCTCCCAAAGGTTATTTCCCTGTGTAGCTGTTTAATCAAATGTTAACTCTTCTTTATCACTAAGGAATCATTTCAGTGTCTCCACAGGCTGTTTATTCAGCCATCGAAAAGAAGTTGAGAAAATGTGGTGTTCTTGTCTTAACGGCAGTTATGTTGATTATCTGTGCAGAGATGCACCTTGCCAATGTTAATTTACACATAATTACTGATAATTTACAGTTGAAAAGATGATTTGTAAATACAACTGCCTAATAAAATGATACATGGGAAAATAGAGTGCATTTTATCTTTTGTAAACATGGTGTATGTTGTGTGACTATTTTTAAAGAAATGTTTGATTACTGTTTCACAACTTCATTTAATTACAGTAGTAAGCATACATTGAGGAAATGTCTCATTTTTTGCTTCTCTAACTAGTAAAATAAAAATTATTCAACTGGTAAAACTTAAAAAATGGTATGTAACCAACAGGAACAATAAAACTATAATAACGTTTATCCAAAGGGTTAAAAATCTTTGACTAAGTCACACGGGTTGTCATTAACATTTATAATTCATATTTTTTTATAATGAATACGTTCTCATTAATAAGTAACTATAGAACAATTCGTTAGATTTTTAAGCTATTTTCATGGGTTGATATGTTTCTTGATTAGAGTTTAAATTCAGCTAAAAAATCATTTAAAAAAAATTATCACCAGCGTCTCTGTAGACTTTAGTCATTCTTAAGTTATGAAATAGAATACAGAAATAGACTTTCTAAGCAAAGCCACCTTTATTTACTAAAGTAAAATAAAGATGGTCTCTGTGTAGGCCTGCTTATCGTCTTTCTTCCAAATGCACATCTGGAGAGAGCTGTAGGGCTACTTCAAAAAATGACCAGCAGATGTCACTTTAATCCTGAAGACATCTGTCATTATTCAAATTTACTTGAGTTTCGACAAAAAATTGCTTTCCGATTTCTGACTTCTAAAAATGTGTATAGGAGGCAATTTACAGTATTAGGCTATATTTTTTATAATTATTAATATATAATTCTTTTTTTAATAGAACCATAGTGAGCCATATGTAAATACATACCACAGAACCATACATGTGGCCGTTTCAAATTAAAATAACAAGTACGAAGTAGCACCTTATTGCGAGTTCACGCTTAAAGACCTCTCCTGCACCTGCCGTAGTGCGTCATGGCGTAAGCAGCAACTCCTCCACGCGCATATCTACAGAGCAGCATGGTAAAGTTATTCCAGGACCGGCCGTTCACGCTAAGCTTTCCAAAACTGGAGCACTATTTCAATAAGCAAGTGTTCAGTTGTAAACGCAGAATAAACGCCGCAGTGTTCGTGTTCTTCTCTGAAGCTGGACTCGCTCTGGTATGTAAACAACAAACTCACCTGCACCCGTTGAGATGGGATAGCCCATCTTTTTGGGAGTTATTCACTTGTATTATTTAGCCGTTCCTTTGGGGAGTTCAAAATATATTTCTGCAGTATATAAGTCTTTAAATGTAGAACTATCATTAACGTTTAAAGCTATTAGTTATTGCACTCTCTCTTGAAGTTATTAATGAAAAATGATGGTGGTATTAGTTGAGGGCTCTGTGATGCAGCTGAGCTCGTCTCAAGTTAGTGTGTAATCCAGTGAGCCCATGATATACTGGTCTGTACCAGGAGCAGATTACGTCCATTATTGCACACATACATATTTTTCCTTTTAAGGAATGCACTAACCAGATCGTTTTTTCCCTCTTTCATTGTGTTCCAACAAAACAGCCTTTGTTTGTGATTAAGGATTAAATTTTTGTTGCTGACAAAGTCAACAGCATAGGCATTTGTTACATTTAGCAAGTCCATTTGAAGTGTTCTCTGTTGTAAATGTTTTGCAAATGATGCGCATATTAGATGCATAAATGATTTATCCATGAGTAGCCATTTCAGTTCATATTTGTTTTTCTGCAGTGTAAAAACAACTGTATTTCTTATGTGCCAAAAAATTATGAAGATATATATTTTTTTACTTTATTCTTAGATGCTTCTTTATGTCCTAAAGCCTTAATGCTTATATTATATTTATGTGTGTGTGTTCATGGATCATTGTGCATCCGTTCATGTGTTTTGTGTCAATGTGTCCATGTCCTCTCTCTGCCAAGCAATTCAGCTGACACAATGCTTTACCCAAAGCAGGTCTCATGTTTCAGATATCTGTCTGCAGTGACAGTGCAAGCTTTTAGTGGTTTGCAGGGTCTTTTTTGTTCTTCATAATCAGAAGTTACATTGCATTGTGGACACATGAGGTTTTGCTTGTTGTTAGGTGTGTCACTGAGTGAGCTATAACTCATGCAGCTGCATTAACTATAAAAACTAAAGAAGAAAAAAAAACAAGTATATTTCAAATCAGTTTTTCCAAAAGACTGAGAAGAGGACTATTTTAAATAATCCCTTCATTTTTCCCTGTCATTCTTCAGCCTCTATTTCTTCAGATGGTATGTTGCAGGACTACATACTGCTTATATTTCATATCTCCAGCAGGGGGCAGGATATGAAAAGATAATAAATCTGTTAACAAGACACAAAACATTTATTCTACACTTCCTACAGGTTTTTTTTTATTGTTGTTAAAATGTTGTTTGATTGAAGTGATTTGTTTTAAAAATTGTTACATAAAATACAGCTTGCAGTCTGGATAAAGCCCTGCCTGTAACTGTTTCTTGTGAACCAACAAGAGATTAATAGCAGAGCTCTGGTTGCAATACTTTGTCATTTAGAAATACATTTTATCAGCTAACCAACAACATCTTAGGGGATATATTAAATATGCTCTGATTAAATATTCTTGTCTGTTCTTGTTTTCCTAGTGTTTGCACTGCTAAGAAATTAACAGCAATATCGTCAATCAACTCAACATTGCCATGACTCAAGAAACACATATCCATCAACAACGTAAGAATCAGCAACTCTGCAGTTGGAGATTTACCAGTTATTACCAAAATGGCTTTGAGTAATGCTAAGGGGGTACACTTGTTTGTATCTGATTGGGTTTTTTTTTTCTGTGTAAAGGCATGGTTAGTCTGAATTTAATTCCTTTTGAAAAGGAAAAGTTTTAGAGTGCTGGAGTGGATGATGGAAGAAAAGGAAAAAAAGCAGTGGGTGGAGAGAAATGTAAAATAAGAGCCTAAAGGACTCTTGGAGGAGGAGAGCAGACAGAATAAGACAAGGACAGAGAGGAGAAAGAGTAGTTAACTTTGTTGGAACTTTTAGATTAACAAAATTTTGTTTTGTGGAAGTTCTAATTAGTAGGTAAGAAAATTAATATATATGTCATCTTTTAGATATATTTATTTTAATTGACATTTGAGGTTTTTGATGAGGAATGCATAGTACTTTTGCACTAAACAAAAATTGAGAATGTTGCTATTTGAAATGTCTTTACATTATAAAGAACATGTATATACTAATTTATTTTAAACTTTGTCATGTTTTTCTTTTTGTTTTTGCTGCAATTTTGTTCTGTTTTTTTCTTTATATTGTGTTTTTAGGCATATCAGTTATTTCTACAGTCATAAATTTTCATGCCCTTAGCTCTTACAACAAAATAAAAATATGATAAAGATGCATTAATATTAAAATGTCTATTCTGCTAATGTCGTTTTTGTCTTTTTTGTTTAAACAGACTGGAGTGAGATCCCTGCTGACACTTTCCAGAGTAGCCCGTTTAGCATTGATACACCGTATGGGTACCAGCTTGACTTAGACTTTGTTAAATACGTGGATGATATCGAGCAAAGTGACACCATTCGCCGACTGCATTTTAACAAGCGGCCGGGGGTGGCAAATGCTGCCTCTGAGCCGCAACGCATCATAAACCCCACACACTGGACTTCCTCTGAGTCTTTGTCTTCGATAAGCAGTGATGAAGCCAAGAAAACCTCTCCCTCTTTATCCCCTTCATCATCTTCTGTCAATAAAAGAAGACCACCACTTCCCCATTCCAAACCTAAATCTTCCAATCAAAGACCAGAGGTCACTCGAGACCTAGCTACCTCTCAGAGGGATGAACAAGGGACGCCTACCCCAGCCACACAACACCCAACCAAATCAAATCCTCTAGTAGACAAGACTCTGATGGAAACATGCAGGCATTTGGAACATGACAAAGGCTCATTGGAGCAGGGACCTCCAGAACCACAGCCACGACGCAGACTGGCCAGTTTTGGTGGTCTTAGCTCTACCGGTAACCTGTCTCCATACACAAGCTGGAGTGCCCTAAATCAAGGTGCTAAGATGACAGTGTTAGACCAGCCCAGGCAAGGTGCCTTGTTATTGGGGAGCACCCTAAAAAGCCCCTCAAGCTCAGGTCGGGCATCTCCAGTGGGTGGTGTGAGCCCACTCCACCTGCAGATGGTCAGGGACCAGATGGCAGCTGCCTTAAGAAGATTAAAGGAGCTGGAGGAGCAAGTGAAGGCCATTCCTGTACTACAGGTGAAGATTGCTGTTTTGCAGGAAGAAAAGAGACAACTGACCACCTTGGTGAAGAACCAAGATGAAGCTCAGAAAGCTAGCTCTAGCATTGACAAAGATGTACAAGAATTGAACAACAAACCAGCAATGGAGGGTTGGGAGCACAGCGCCATCTCTGGTCTGACGGATTTTCAACAGCTCAGTGTTGAAATGGAACTGCTTGAAAGGAAGATCCAAGATGCACGTTTAGAATCCTCAGCTTTTAAGATGATGGATCGAAAGTCTGTCACAGTTGGAGATGATAGGCAAATGGATGAAGTTCTTGTCATTCATCAACACAAAATAAACTTCAGTAAGGATGTTGCTGTAGATGCCAAATTTGAGACTCAGTCAGTGGCTGTCGGCGTCACTGAGACTATGCTTGACCTGGCATCTGACAAAGAAGCAGAAACCGAGTTGCAGCAGCAAACCATCCAACATTTAAGTGACCGAGTTCAGATACTGGAAGCCGAGCTTAAAGAAGCAATGCTCGAGGCAAAAATGGGTAGGCTGAGGAGTGAACTGCGGGAAGCAGAAGGGAGAAACCGTGCTGACAAGAGTTCCTCCGCATATCCGCAGGTAAACTGCTCCGCCACTCAGACTGAGTTGCAAACCCGCACTCATGGGGTTGGAAACCACACAAACCTTGTGCATTCTGCTGATGGAGCAGGACTGGAGCGGATTTCTATTGGTGTTGGAGTTTCCTGCAAACCTGAGGTGAAATTTACATCGTCTGGCCCAGACACTCCTATGGAAGAGTGGGAAGTGCGCACAAGAGTAGAGCAGAAAGACCAGTGTGTTGGAAGCAAGAGTGTGGCAACACACAGTCAAGGTGTTGGGACTGCAGTGTGTGTGAGTGATGCTTCCACAATTACCTCCGAGACAATGGAGAACAAAAGGAGTGTTTCCCATCAAACAGTGGGCTGTGGTGACTGCACAGTCAACGTGGATGTCAGATCTATCAAATCGCTGATTTCCCAAGGAACGCTCACTGACCCAGTTCGATGTGTTGATTTGGGTGTGATGGCAGTCCCTCAGACCGTTTCTCAGCGTACCAGCACAGCCTTTTGTACAGTCTCACGCAGCACCAGCACTTTGCAAGCCTGTATCTCTGAAGCCAGCACCAACACAAAGCACACACTGACCAGGGAAAGACATACCAACACAGCACATGCAATAACCCGATCTCTGGCAGTTGGAGATGGGAAGGTTTGCGACCGAGTGGCCGCTCTTCAGATGCGCTCTGTCGGAACCACTGCATGCTTAGATAGAGGCACAAGCACCCCTGCTGTTCGTAGTGTTGTGACACGTGACGTGGGCGTTGGAATGGCAAATATCAATGAGAATATCCTTATTGGACTCTATACGCGCAACATAGCATGTGGTCCATCCTGTCTGCCGGATCCAGTCAAAACGCGTAGCATTGGCGTAGAAGTGGGAGACGGGAGAATACGTGACTCGGAAGGTCAAATGTTTGTGCAGACTGAGCCTGGACTTGACCATTATATAGATCGCATGCAAAAATTACTTAAAGAACAACAGGACCTATTAACTGACCCAGGCGCAAAGCATGAGGTCTTTCTTCAGTCCTATGCTGTTTTAGATAAACAAGTTAAAGGTAATGATGTGTATAATTTTAGTTTCTACCTTTGAAAGAATTATTTGCCATTTTAGATGCTTTATATGTATTTTTTCCTTACTCCCAGGCATTGCTCAAAACCAGACATCAAATGAAGATTCAAAAGTTCAAAAGAATCAAATGGAGTTGCAGATGTCCGCTGCTCTTCATGGTATGTATTTATTTGTGTCAAGAGCAAGTCAGTTAGCAAGCAAACGTATAGCATCTTGGTCTAAATGACTCCACCCGACAAAGAAATGCATGCAGGGTACAAAAAGAAGCAGAAAGAAGGAGGAAGGATATTTTTTTCATTGGAATTTGAACAGGAGGTGAAAAAAGCACTCTCTGGTCTGTCTTTTGGCTGAATAAACCCTGCACTTAGAATATTTGGGTTGCTCTTGGCTTGTGGAATGCTCTCATGTCTTTTGGTATGTGGCAGACACAGGCATGAATACCATCCACACTGAAAGCTTGCGCTGCATGGTTTCTGAAACATGTTTGTTATTAGAGAATAAAAAGTGAGTTTAACAGGTGTGTGTTGTGTATGAAGGAATGTGTGCATGTTAAGGTGCTGTCATGGCATACAGTGAACAAGAATGGAATGTTTTCAGGAAATTGTAAGCATTTTGTTTGAAAGAAAGAATTCACAAACTACATTGCAAAGAAAGGGAGATACACATCAACTCTATGCAGATTTAATTTTATCCCGAAACCTAAGTTTAAAAACCACCAAAAACAGAAGCAAAAAGTAGAATATCAAATTGTATTTAAAAAAACAATTTTGAGTCATTTATTGCATCCCATCTTTTGCGTTTAATCAGGAATATGATGGCATTTTTTTAGGCTCAGCCAGTGATCACCGTTGTCTTGGGTCCATCGTTAAAAGGAAAAGCTCCAATCTGAAGTCCATGGGCAGTATGAACCCTAAGTCTGCCTCACATGGGTAAATAAAGTCTTTCATTATTTAATCATAACTAAGAAATTCAGCAGTGTCCCATTGTTTTCTTAATTGTGAACTAGAATTATTTTACTAGATTGGTTGTGTAATTAATTTAGAAAAATATGCATTGCTGTTCATACCTATGCATTGTATATTTAATTGTACAGCTCTCTCTTTCTGCATCTGCACAGAGGTACAGTGGACCTCCTGTCTGAGGGTGTTGATTCTGAAGATGAAGAGCAGAAAAAAAGAGAAAACGGGGAGAAAGATGGGAGTACCAAAGATAAAGGAAAGATTCCCAAGAGAAAAGAAAGGTTTATTCTTATAACAAGTTTTGTTTTATCAGTGCAAGATGATGCTGTTTAGCAAAATGTTATAACTGTACATTTATTTTTTTTACTGTGTGTAGATATAAATTTAGTGAGAGGATGCTTTCTGCCTGCCACACTCTGGAGATTCACCTCAATGGCAGCAAGGTTATATCCAACAGAGAACTGGTGAGTTTCAGAATAGTAAAAGAGATCTGGATCATAATGTCAGCGCTTTTATTGTTATCAGGTTTTTTCTTTTCTTCAGTGCTTTTTGAAGAGTCTTAAGGTCTTTGTATATGGACTCATAAATACAACCTCACAAAAAGTCAATCAAAATTACAAACTGTGTCCAAAACTTTTGTATATTCTAATTTAATATGTTAGAGATGGATTCTCAGACTTTTTTATTTCTTTATATATATATATATATAATTTTTTTTTTTTACAGATTATATAGATTTTATTCATTTTCTTTCATTCTGTGAGTAAATATTTCACCCAAACTGTGAATAGCTGAACTGTTACTGTGTTCAGCTGCTTTGCAGCAACAACAACAGTGTTTAACCATCTCAGACAGGTCTAGCCTTTGTGAGCAAACATGTTTATGAAACTTGTGGGACTTGATGCCTTGAAGATGCAAAAATATATTACTCATCAACAGCAAAACAAAAGGGCAAACCCAACTTAACAGCAACTCAACAGAAGGGCAAACCCAACTTAATTTATGATGTATAGTGGAGCTGTATTTCAGTCTGGAAAGCTCAGTTGTTGATGCGTTCTATGTTTACTCACTCTTATCCCATAATTACCCGCTGGCATATAGATCAGATTGTTCGGTGCTCTGTGGGATTTGGAAAGTTTAAAATTACAGTGTTGCTGTATTTTTTTCTGTTACAAGTCATTTAAGCCTGCTTCATTTATTTGGTCTCATATTTGTTCTTGCCATAGCATGTCTAAAAGGTTTCTCTACCTGACATTCTAGTTAGTTTTTTTGTATTTTTTTAATGTGTTTGTCTTTGTAAAAGCGTTCCTGTCTGAGCACAGTGCAGCAGGAGTGGTTCTGTGTGTCCAGTCAGAAGAGGGCCTGCCCACAGATCGTTGAGGACTTCCTCTTCGCTTGTCGCCATGTCTCGCCTGATGTCCTGTGCTATGTGGCCAACATGGCTGACCAAAATGGCAACACAGCCCTCCACTACAGTGTGTCACACTCTAATTTCAGCATAGTAAAGATTCTGCTTGCTCCAGGTACCTCAAAACTTATGAACCGATTAGATTAGATTAATTTGTTGTGAAGTAGCGCACTATTTCTTTCATTCTATATAACCTTTTTGTTTATTTAATATATCTTTCTTTAGCTGTATTACTATTTATTTAGCTGTACTATTATTACCTTCTATTTTGCTGTATTAGTTGTTCTTGTTGGTTCTACTGTGAATATTTTTAAAACCAAGTATATACTTTTATTCAGCAAGAATCTATTTTATGAATGGTTTTCTAATGTCCTTTCTATTCTAGAAACAATTAATACTTTTGAGAATAATTTCTAAAGAATCTTTGGTATCTATCTATCTACATAC
>JAUCNO010000795.1:10144204-10156071 GCA_032353835.1 Enteromius viviparus | reverse complement strand
CTGCCGGACCTGGGACTCGAACCCACGACCTTTGGGTTACAGGTCCGACTCTCTATCCATTAGGCCACGACTGCCCCTATTTCAGTTGGTTGCTGTCTATGGAGGGTCAGATAGCTCTAATATAATCAAAAATATCTTAATTTGTGTTCTGAAGATTAACAAAGGTATCTCAGCATTCATATATATGGTCCCTTAGTATTATCAACAGCTTTTGCATTGCTTAATACCTAATTAACCTCCTTTATCCCCATCTCTTCCTCTCGTCCAGTCAGGATACGGTCTTCTGATTCTCCTTTGAATCAAACTACTATTTCAAATGTTTATAATAAATAATTAAACGTGAATGATATCTGTTAATAACAGCAATACAAAATATATGCTACATTGTCGGTTATCTTTAATTGTAGTGGTCCTGAGAGAATTATAATTTTGGAGTAAACAGTCCCCAAAACAAGGCTGAATATTTTGTGTTAGTAAATATAGCTGATTGTGTGAAGATTGTCAAATGTCTTTCTATATCTTAGATCTTTGAGGACTCCATTGTCCTGAAGTCTGTTTTTGAGAGTGCAAGACAGCGAATAGTGGAACTCAGCGTGGAAGACAATGATGCTGTTGGAAGTAGTGAAGCAGATGGTGGTCGTCTTTTAAATCTAGAGCGTAAGTGAAAACGCTTGCTTTGTCTTTTCCAGTAAGAGATGCAAAAGATTATAATTAGTAAAACCAGTAAAACGTTTTGTCTTAAAAGCTCCTGTTTTGGAAACAACAAATCCAAAGCTGGATGAAAAAAAAAAGGGGAGGGGAAAGGATCCTAGTAATTCCAGTTCAAAGGAAGTCACAAACAGTGAAGAAGACCTTGGCAAGGAATTTGAGAATAACACAAGAGGACTATTAAATTAAACCCCAAATGACAGTCTGATATAAAAAGCATTGTATGCCATTTCAAGAACATTGTATGGCCATTTCAGTCCGGTTTTCTTGATGTTTCGGTCAAGGAATGTGCTCAGAATGTGATCTCATTATTATGGTTGCTTAAAACTCCTTTGTAAAACCTTTGTATTCTAAAAATAACATTGTTAATGCAGTGCTTCTGCAGTGATAAATATGAAATTGGCATTGTTTTCATGTATTTATAAAATGTAAATAAGTCATAAACCCAGGAATAAAAGGTATAAAATATAATGGTAAATAAGGTCTGTAAGTTCAGACTGCCTGGAAACTTTCACTCTTTTTTTCCCCAAGGATGGAAAAACGGTTGTATGACATATTACGATATTGTATGATCATTTAAACGGATGCATTCAATCTTTCAAGATGGTAAAAGCTGTGCTAAATTTGCAAGCTATTATGTCTCTGTTTCAGAGAATTTTTAATCTGTGGTTTTTGTGACTGAGCACTTTGTCATCCCCTCTTTGTACGTTTCCCTTTCCTTCATTAACTGTTAACATCTCAAAAAAAAAAAAAAAAAAGAAAATTTTTATCCAGCAGCTCTTTATCTTTCTTTAGTTGTCACAGGATCTTAACTATCAGTACATAGAGGAGTTGGGGCATGACGGCAATGTATTCTTTGGTGACAGATCTGATACTGCCCTCAAAGAGAGGCACCTATTGATGATGCTGTCACGTTTGTGTGTTCAGTTTATGATGGATGAGAGACGTGGTGTGTTTGTGAACAGATGGAATTGAAGTGTATGGGGTTTATATGATGTAAAAGGGAAAGTTTTGAGTCACCATATTACAAAAATAAACATTTTTATGAAATCACATGTGCTAATGTGGATCAGTTTACTCTTTTGCTTTTAATAAAAGGCAGTTTCAGTAAGATTTCAGGATCTTTTACAGTTTTATGAGGTATGTAAACTGCAAGTAATACAACACGTAAGCACTGAGTTCCTGTTAGTAATTTTAGTAATCTAGTTTTAAAATATTTATAATGTTTTTATATATAATATTTTGATGACTTCTTACACTGATTTGTTAACAGGTTTTGAATGGTTAAGGATAATACTACAGTGCTACAAAATCTGGCGCTACACTGTGTAATGCTACAAAATAAAAATAAAAATTTTCATACAAATTAAACACAAATAACAGATTCAGGAATGCTTCAATGACTAATAAATGCATTATTGATTCCTCATTGATACATTGCTTATTTTATGTGTTTGTATTATTATTATTATTATTATTATTATTATTATTATAATTATTATTATATCTAATCTCTGTATAAAAGTTCACATCACTCTCCACGTTGTTTTCGGTCTGCTTTACTCTCCTACTACATTGAAATATTAAAGTTGAGAATAGAGATGTAATTCACAAATCACACATTAATAGCTTTTGTGGTCAGAAATAAGGCATATAACAACGTTGTCTAAAATCTTATTTGCACTACATATTTTCATCTGTTGCCTGTTAATACAGTTCAAATGATTCAGCCTGGCTTTCATTTCTGATTTAGCAGCTGATTATCATACATTACTATCATTTATTATACAGGATTCTTTTTTTTTTTCATTGTAATGCTGCAGTGATAAATAATATGAAACACTGACAGTCTTGTGATTTTTCTGTCATGCAATGCAGATCAATTTAGCTTTGTTTTCTGTGTTTTCTGTGCATGTGCTCTATACTGGATTGGTAATTAAAGCACAAAATCATTGTTTTTAGGTCAAAACCCAAACCATAATAGGAAACTATTTTAACAAATCAATGTTGAGGCCCACTTTTGGACGTCCAGATTTGCTCCCAAAGTCATTTAAATGTAATTATTATATTGTTGTGTGTAGTATTTACACTTAAGAAAATTAGAAATATTTTTCTTATTCAAAATATGTTAGAGCTTGTTTGTTATGTCCTATTTAAAACAAGGTACTTCTCAAAGGCATAAATAACATTTGAATGTCTGTAGAAATTTCTTATTTTAATAACTACTGTTTATAGCTAAACATGCAAAATAGATTTTTTTTTATTACAATCCAAACTAATTATTTATTTGCAGGGATTGTGCAATAATTGGCAGTATTGAAAGAATAAATTAGATTTATTGTACATAGCTGTCACAAGCCGCACCTCTGTGGGTCTTCCCGGAACTCAGCAGCGGGAAAGATTTCTGCCTGTCTTTTTATATTACTGCTGCCTGTGTACCAATTTCTGCCTGCCTGACCACCCATTAAAATAGCTGCAAATGGATCCAACTGTCTCTGGAGATTTCTCACAGAAGACTTCACCGCAACAGGATCCAGTGGCTATGCAACAAGTGGTAAGTGAGATTAACCGCCAAGCATCTGTTCTGATCACTTATCAGAAACATCTCTCAGAGCTGACGTCACTCACCAGAGAACTGGTTAACTCCATTCAAGCGCTCACTGTAGCCACCGCTGCACAGGCACAAGCAACGGCTCTCCCGCCACCTTCTCTTCCTCCACAACCACCCGCTGCACCAGTTGTCGTTGGCTCTGCTAGCCTGGCACTTCCTGAAAAGTACAATGGCTCTCCCGGTAAATGTGATGGCTTTCTCCTTCAATGTGATGTTTACAACCAGCTTGTTTCACCACTGATGATATAAAAGTGTCACTGATTACATCACTGCTCACCGGGAAAGCTTTGGACTGGGTCACAGCTCTATGGAGAGGTCGCAGGATGGTTTTTCCTTCTTACACGAGCTTCATCCGCCAAGTTAGGGAGGTCTTTGACAACACTGTGGACGGTAAAGATGCTAAGGATGAACTGCTGGCTCTTTAACAAGGGAACACCTCTGCTGCGGACTATTCCATGATGTTTCGCACACTGGAAGCGCAGACCGGCTGGCACAGCGATCCGTTAAAATCCCTATACCGTCGAGGACTATGAGTTACAAAGGGAGCTCGCTAACCGCCATTTGGATAAATCTCTGGAGCAATATATTGACCTGGCTATTAGTACTGACCACCTGATCCGCTCTAGCAAACCTCGTTATCCGCCTTACCAGTTTGCTTCACGTCCCGCTTCCAACACCATTGAACTCATGCAGATCGGGGCTACCCACCTTACTCAGGAGGAGAGAGACAATCGCCGGGACAATCTTTGCATGTACTGCGCCCTGGCACTATGAATATCTTGTGATGCCCTTCGGCCTTCCTAACAGTCCCTCTGTGTCTCAGGCTCTAGTGAATTAGGTATTTCGTGACATGCTCAATTAATCTGTCATTGTGTATATTGACGATATACTGATGTATTCTATCCAACTTGTCAGAGCCGTTCTGGAGAAGCTCATTGAAAATAGACTACGCCCAACTATCTAAATGTGCTTTCCACCAAACTAAAGTGGCATTTCTGGGTTACATCATCAGAGCCGAGGGTCGCCATGGACAATCAGAAAGTCGATGCAGTAGTCGACTGGCCATAACCACAAACCTTCAAATAATTTCAAAGATTTCTCACCGCCATGACCCGCAAGGGGACCAAGCGTCTTTCATGGTGTGCGGACAGTGAACAGGCTTTTGCTGAACTCAAGGTCTGATTTACCACAGCCCCATTCTCAGACTTCCTGATCCAGAGAAACAGTTTGTTGTTGAGGTTGATGCATCCAACACGGGTATCGCCGCCATACTCTCTCAACGTCAGGGCGAACCTGCAAAACTCTTTCCATGTGCCTTTTATTCACGCAAACTAACCCAGGCGGAAAAGAATCAGGATGTGGGAGATTGAGAACTTTTGGCACTTAAGGCAGCTTTTGCAGAGTGGCGGCACTGGCAAGAGGGAGCCAAAGAGACTTATTTCTTGTCCTCACAGACCATCACAATTTGGAATATTTACGCACACCTAAAAGACTCAATTCCAGGCAGGCTTGATGGTCTTTATACTTCTCCCGCTTCGACTTTTAAATTAAAAGCCACAAGCGCCGGTCATCTAGGGAAACTGGCTACCCAGGACCTCACTTCAAACTGTTTCTGGTGGTCCACTATGCTTCTGGATGTCATGAAGAGCAGTATGCAGGGCTGCTGTAACCCCTACCTGTTCCACAACACCCTTGGTCGCAAATTGCCGTTGACTTTGTCACTGATATTTTCACTAATTCTACAATACCTGATCGGCTGGGAGGGTTATGGACTTGAGGAAAGGTCTTGGGTGAGTGCTCATGATGTTAGACTCACCCAGACCACGTGGAAGACCTCGGCATCGCCAGCATCCTCGCTCGCAGGGGGAACCTTCACCCGAATACTAGCGTTCCTACCTGGACTGTTTAAACCCATGTACCTTCCCTTGTAACACTCAAGGGTGTTTCTCATTCTATGGACTATAAATACGAGGGTATCATTTCTGATTGTTTATACCTTGTTTGTTATTCTGGTTCGATTTTGATTGTTCTCTGGTTATTTTGATTCTCGCTGCCTGCCCTGACTATTCTGCTTGTTTACTGGTTCCGATTTTTGGCTGTCTCTGAAATTACTGCTGCCTGTTTACCGACTTCTGCCTGCCTGACCACCTATTAAATTAGCTGCAAATGGATCCGACTGTCACTGGAGATTTGTCACAATAGCAAAGGTACTTTCTTAGTATCAAAAGTCACCAGTTCATTAAACAGAACTTGAAGAACCAGCAAAAACTGTTTATTGTGGATCTCTAATACATGCTGACATTCATTAAAGTGCCCCCGCCCACAAACAGTACAATTTCCACGTGGATTACGTCATGTCAAGAAGACACTGTTGTAAAGTGAGAGACTCATAAAGCAATTTTAGCAACCTTTAAAAAGGCATAGGGGCACTTTAACATCCATTTATTTAACATCCAAGTATGAAACCATGTTTCTCTCCTGTTTTGTCAGCACAGATAGACGCTATGATGTCCTCAGATATTATAGAAAAAACATCACTGACACAAACTCTCACAACTATGATTTTACAATAAG
Source organism: Enteromius viviparus (assembly GCA_032353835.1). Taxonomy (NCBI): domain Eukaryota; kingdom Metazoa; phylum Chordata; class Actinopteri; order Cypriniformes; family Cyprinidae; genus Enteromius; species Enteromius viviparus. The sequence goes on along the minus strand of JAUCNO010000795.1, from coordinate 10,150,178 downwards.
AATATATTAGTTATCATTATTATATCACAATCTAACAATAAACAACAGATGAGTGATTAAATTACCTTATAGCGATTACCTTATTTCAAATAAAGATGAATACTTAATTTAATGTTTATTGTTTGCATGGCCATTTTAGAATTAGGCTAAATCGGATAGCTTGTCATATAGGCTAATTAAAAAATAAAGGTTGATTTCTTTGCAGCGCAAAATTCTTAGATAGAATCATCGAGTTGCATGATTCTTAAAATATATAACAGCGAGCAAGTGCATTAAATTCTTGAAATTAATGTATTTGTGCTCGGTTTCTTAAAAATAAACAATAGGCTAAAGTTCTTAACAAAAGAAAAATTAAATTAAATAAAATTAAAATCATAGATCATTAAAAATCAATCATTTTCTACAGCACCATATGTAAATTAAATGTTTTTAGAAACAGTGTAAATCATAAAAGCTCTAAAATTATATAAACTATAAAACTAAGTGTAATAAATACATAATCTAAATGTGAGTGTTCCACAAAACCACAAGATGGCGCCATTAAACTAAAGCTGAAGTTTTTAAAGTTCAACATGGGCAAGGAAGAAGCAGGAAAATATTAAAAACAGAGCCAGAGACAATAAAATATGCACTAGTAATACAAAAGCTGTTATTACTGTTATTGTTATTATTGAGACCGCAAGGATACTAGTAATAGGAAAATGATGGTGTTAAAATCTCTCTTAAAGGGGTGGTTCAACCAAAAAACTGCAAAGTCATCATTTACTCACCTTCATGTAAAATGTTTCAAACCCGATGAATTTATTGCTTTTGTTGAGCACAAAAAAATATATTTTGTAAACTGTTGGTGGCTGAACAGCTGACTGTAGCCATCAACTTACACAGCATGAAAAAATATATACTAAAGAAGTCCTTTGCTACTGTCAACACATTGTCTACCAACATATCATAGTCAAAATATCTTATTTTGAATTCAGCAGAACAAAGGTGATATAGAGGTACCCATACCCATTCATACAGGTTTGAAACCACTTGATACTTTGTAATGATAAAACATTTTATATGTGGCTCCAGCCTAAAAAACATTTTCACAAACAATTACTATGTGTAATAAATATGTGAAAGGTTAAGATTTTTTGATCAAGGTGTGTGAAGCACATGAAACTGAAAGAAAGAGGTATTTCATCATGCAGTTGTGTGAAGATATCAGAAGCAGGGAAATGAAGGGAACTAAAACATCAAATGAAGTGAACTCACACAGTTTCTTTGACCTGTTGTGTTGTGGAGCAGAACAAAGAAAAAGTCTTCCATTTTAGACAGGCTTCAGGCTTTAGCGATATCAAAGAAAACTCTTTTCTATTGCTCATATTTTGCATACAGATCATAAAGCAATGCATGTTACTGTCAAAGAGAAAATGAGAGAGGAGGAGAATAAAATCATTGCAATGCTAAACTACTCAAATCCCATTAGAAAAACATTATTAAGCTTGACAGCCAATGATCACTCCACATTTGGTGTGTGGAACTGATGTTGTTTTACTCTTTTGCACAGAAAGTATAAGTTATGCAAGAAAGTATATGTATTGCATATTAAGCTTAAGAGATTACTTACTAATCGTAGGTTATTACAGATTGTAAATTACATAAAGAAAATGGAGTTAATAACATAATCTATTTGTAGGTAATTGGACTATTTTTTGATTACTTTTAGTAGTCTAATTTTGTTTTAAAAATTTGGATACAGAAATTCAGTGCTAACTTGTATGATGGCCATGTAATAATAAAGTGTTGTAATTTAAAAGCTCTGTCTCAACCCTAACAAATAACTTTCTGCATTTTGAAATGAAAAAAAAAAAAAAATTAATTCCCTCACTTCAGCATACAAATTTGTCATTAAAACATGGTTTAATAGGTACTCACACACTTACATACAAATGTAATAAATGTCCGCCATGATAAATGTCAAAAATGTGCATTCAATTAAGTAGAAACAGATTCTGTTAGTCTGCTGAACTGCTATACTTTTAAAATGAAAAAAAAAAAAAAAAAAGCTTTTAACTGATGTGACCCAAAGCATTTAATACTGTACACACACACAGATAAAAGAAATACATTTTGAGGCCGTTTTGAAAACAAAATCAGGTCAGAAAGGAGTCTTTTTCAAACTAAAGACCTTGTTGAAAGAGAGGCCTATAGCATTCAGCATTTGAGTATCAAAACCTCAGAGGAAGAAGGATAAGCTGTTTTGTTTTGTTTTTTGACCAATTAAGATGATGCAGCCGGTATGACAGTGTGCCAAGAACATGTCAGGCTGAACAAGTCCCTGAGCTACCTGATGTTCTTTTCACTAACAAGGGCAGTTATTTGACATATGCCAAAACATTCTATAACTACATTTCTATCTAAAATCCTCTGATGATCAGCATTGTGTGCGTGTCAAAAATTTATGTCAAAATGAATCTGTGTGCAATTATTTTAACAGTTTCAAATGAGTTCAGGTTTCTATGGTTTTCATCAGAGTATATAAATTTGAAACTGAGAATGCTTTGAGAGGAACCTTCAACAACAGGATGACACGTTACAGACTTCAGTATGCCATTGTTTCAGAACAGATGTGGAATCTCTCAAAAATTTCACATTTATTGACACTTTTGAAGGCAACCCATTCTTTCTGTGGTTCATGTCAGAAGTTGTCACTACAAGTAATGCCACCTAATTTCCCTTGTCACAAGCCCAAGTTACACACTTCCATTATGCATAATAAATATTGTCATCACATTGCTTGATATTATTAAACTTTTTGACAGTTTACATGTTTTGCTAGCCAGCACAGTAAGGCGCAACCTTTATGGTGAGTGACAAGCCGGTGATTATAACTTTGAATAATTATACTTTACATATAAAATATAGTTATTCACACATCTATTTTAATATTTCTAGTGTGTTTTGTATACTTTGTCATATCAATGTCAATAAAAGACAAAAGCTAAAGTAAGCCAGGTGAAAAACAGTGCCGCCTTTCATAATAAGAGCAGTTTCTTGCACAGCAGGAAGGAATAAAAATGTGAAACCTCTTGAAAAAACTCTTCTGCATAATTTAATCAAACAAATGAATACAGTTTCTGAAGTAAACAGTGTCTTTTTGCCTGCCTTGACCATGTTATGATCTACATGAGCTCTATGGTGTATTTTTGGGTATCGAGGCTATTATACTTTCTTAGCTCCTTTCAGTCTACGATTGGCTGATTATCCTGTTTATGTCATGATTTCTTCTTTAGCACTATGGCTAATTAACCGGTCAGGAGGTAAGCAGACATAATTCCATAAAATTAAAATTACTTTATTTGAACAATTACTCAGCTCATTACTGAGGGTTATTTGATTTGTGGTCAAAACACAAGCTGCAAATAAAAGGTGAATACTGTGAAATGGTTTAAAACCTTAAAGAGATTATGATAAATAAGTTTACTTTTAATGAATAATGTTAATATAAACCTTATATTATTATTAATAGAAATTAATAGTCTGCATAAGTTGTTGATTGCAATTTCATAGTATTCATTAAAGTGCACCTATTATGCCTTTTCAAATACGACTTTTCTCTAAAAATAGATTTAATTTCACCCCATTTCTAAATGATTCGTAAACGACTCTTGTGAAGCAGTTCAAAGAATCAGTCTGTCTAAACCCCGCCTTTCCCTGAGCCCTCACTGCTGTGATTGGTCAGATGGTGCAGTCCTTTATGATTGATCTACAGCGGTCCACAGGGCTTGTACCAAAACTATACTTTCTGACATTACTAGAAGTGCTTTCTGAGAGAATACATCAACTACTAGTTAGCAAGGATTACCGTGGAAAGTGCTTTTGAAAAAGAAACGGGCACACCTCTATGTCATGAACGTCAACGTTGTATAATGCATAACACTGCGTTAAACACCGGCCGTTTATCCTTACTTAAACTAATGAGACAGACAGACAGTCAAGCTGCATCAGTCACAATGTTTAGACTACATTAGTCCTACAGCTGAAATACAGAAACGCAAGTTAGCCGGTTATCAGGACATGTGCAGGGTTGTTGTTACACAACATAATTTACACAAATACGGTCGGTGATACTGATCCAACTTTTAAGACCAAGCGTTTGTTGAATATTGCATTGTACTCCAAGATTTTCCAAGATTGGAAAAGCAGTCATCAGTAAAATGACGTGAACAAAACAAGATATTTTACAGCTGAGGTGTTGTTGAAAAAATGAAGGTTAACCACTTATTCTTTAGATTCATCTTTCAGAAGGGCATATAAAACAAATTAACTCTCACAGGATACAGTGTCGTCTTGACATGATGTAATCCATGTGGAAATTGTACTGTTTGGGGGCGGGGCAAGTTGTTCGCTATGTAGAACGTGGGGGGACATTATGCAAATATGTTACTTATTGATGTGTATCCATAACAAAAAAAGATTCAAATTGCTGAAGACTCCTTTAGGCGAATATGAGCCAGCTCTTTTTTTTGATAGACAATAACTTTATCTATCGTGCACTGTCGCTGCAACTTTGCAGATAGTTTATGTTCACATACAGCTACATGACACACTGCATGAAAACTAAAGTGTTTTTTTGACCTTGCATACATATAAACCTGTTTTAAGAGACTCATAAAACAATATAAGCAACCTTTAAAATGGCATAATAGGGGCACTTTAATTGTTTGTATAGTAGTCATAGTAATTATTTTATTATTTATTTACTTTAACAAAAAACGGTACAAAAATCATGAAATGCAAATATGGCATGCAAAAAATGGTATTTGCCTCTTTATATGAATAATAAAACATATGAATAATAAATCAAAACACAGTGCTGGTGGATGTAGGGTACCCCGTCATACTGATTAGGCCTATTTTCATTGTTATTTTTAGTCATACTTGGTGGATTCTATATCTAAGACATGCTAAACAAGTTGGGAATGTAGTTGGCTCACCTCCGTTTTTCAATCTGGAACACTTTTGGAGTATAATACTTGTTTACTCTCAAGTGAATTCCTTTATTTGATTATTTTTGGTTTGATGTTTTGTTTTTTTCCACCCTTGTATAAGCTTGTGAGGTCCATTTTGAGCAATAATAAAATGTAAAATTATCTTTTAAAATTTATTTAAATTAGTTTTTTTAAAACCATTTTCTTTTTATTGAACTACAAATGATCTGATGATAGCCAGTTCAAGCATTTATAATAAAATTCTTGCTTGATATACAACACAGAAATAGCACTGAACATGATTTTGTCCCACCGCCCAGACACAATCCACAACTGAGGGCATCATTCAAAGAAAGAGAAGTGCTCTGTCAGCATGAGCTTGGAGGTAATCAATCTGGTAGAGTGATCTGTGAAGCTGCTGTCCTTCGTTCATAGCTGTGCTTGGGCCACTGATGGTTTTGAGTAAAATAATGATGTTTTCAGCGCGTCCTCTGGTTCAGAATGAAATGATCTCTATCACTCTTTTCTCTCTTCCTCTCTGTTTGTATTTGTTGAGTTATTTGTTCCTCTCGACAGAGTACACACACCCATACCCATTAAAGCATACACACAAACACTTTTTTTATTGTTTTATACATACATTTATGAACCTTTATCTCTAGTTTTAAGTAAAATGTAGGTGTTATTAAAGAAACACAACCACTATTTTTGAGGCTCATTTCATATTCCCGTAAAATTAAACAATTAGGTTTTACCATTTGCAAATCTATTCATCCAATCTCCAGGTCTGACAGTAACACTTTTAGCACAGCTTAGAATAGATCATTGAATCTGATTAGACCAGTAGCATCTCACAGGGGCGTAGCAAGCTTTTCAAAAGTGTGGGGGATGAATGTGGTTTGTTTGTTACCAATAAAAATTATGAATACAATGACGGAAGGGTACAAAAGGTATTAACATACAAGATATAAAAAGCTTTCAATTTAAATGAGTGATAG
>JAUCNO010000795.1:10122273-10141124 GCA_032353835.1 Enteromius viviparus | reverse complement strand
ACCAAATTAAGTCGTTGTTTCGACGACTAGCAGCGACGTCATTTTGACGTCTTTTCGACGGCTTTTTGCTGGGTGGGAACTCCTTTTTAAGTAACACCTCATACAACATAATTTATTCTCTTCCGACTTTTAGTAGCCTTAAAGTAGAGTGACATGACAAGATCAAAGTTGTTAAAGTTAACCAAACCTCAACAGTTTTTGATACTGATACTGGTAAGCAACATTATACCAATATACCACCCTTCTTTTTTCTCTAAGTAAATTATTATTGGAATGTCCCTTTAAGCATATCAAATACAAAAAGCCATCTTATTACCCTTACAGGATTAGTTCACTCCAAAATAAAAATTCTGTCATTAATTACTCACTCTTCGTTCAAAACCCGTAAGACCTTAGTTCATCTTTGGAACACAAATATTAGATGGATATTTTTGTTGACATCAGAGAACCACCGACCTTCCATAGACAGCAATACAACTGAAACTAAATAAAAAAGTTTGTTGAGACTTGAGACAGCTGGAGATGAACGTTTGAAAAAGTTTGAAAAGTTTAAAGCAGTTTAAGAAGTTTAAAAAAGTAAAAAAAAGTTTAAGTTTAAAAGGTTTGAAAAGTTTAAGTTTAAAAAGTTTGAAAAGTTTAAGTTTGAGTTTTCAGTCTGAAATAGTTAGAAATAGTCAAAAAAAGTCAGATTATAGATAAATGATTAGCATGTTGTTAGCATGCCTAGCCAGTTAGTAGCATATTGCTAGCATGTTTCTGGCATAATTAGCATGTTACTAACATATTGCTAACATGATTCTAGTATGATTAGCCACTGCCCAGCAAACTCTGTGTGTATGTTTTGTGTGTGTTTTCAGTCATGGACTTCATGTCTCCACCCCCTTGTCTGCTGCCATAGTCGTTCATTGCAAGTCTCCACCCATCGACCAAGTTCCCATGTGTATAAATCCCTGGATGTCTGTATGTTTGTCACGTTTCATTGTACTGTCGTTCTATCGTGTAGTTTCCTTTGTTTTTCTCTGTTGCCCTATTTATCGTTGTCAACCTCGCTCTCCCTGGACTTTTGCCTTTGTCTCGCCCCTCGTTTATTGGTATACCAACCCACGCTACGTTTCTGGATTATTCTGCTGTCTTCGCCTTTGATGTGTCTGTTGGCCGGTGATCGACCCTGCCTTTCTCTACACTGTGTAATCAATAAAATAATTGAGTTTGAATCCGCACGACTCCTCGCTCCATTGTGACAAATAATAAGTTTAAATAGCATTTTAGTAAATTGGCTTTCTCAAGCCAACTTAATGATCCTAGGTCCAGAAATGTAGTAAAAACACCCTGCAAACAGTCTATGTGACATCACTGGATCAACTTCAGTTTTGGGAGGCTACGAAAATACTTTTTTGCACTAAGAAACAAAATTAAAATTTTAGTAAACCATTCTTCTCCCTGGAGTTACATCTTCTACCTTTTTAGAGAGTATCAGAATGCATACAACGAACAGTCTTGGAATGATATGTGGTTGAGTAATAAATAACAGAATTTTAATTTTGGGGTGAACTAACCCTTTTATATCTCACCAATTGTCTTCTACAGCATTGCAATCCAACAACACAAACTTTAACTTCATATAGGTACTATACTTACAACCTATGGGAAACTACATTGGAGCTCTTCTTTCATTTTACACAAAGCAAATTCTCAGGCTCCACACTCCACCAAGATGGATTCCACTGAAATCCACTACAAAGGGTGCAGTAAAATCTAGAAGTAATGATTAAGTACAATACAGTGCCACAAATCCCACCAAATCCCCAGTGCTGATCACACCAGTAAAGAAGTTCCTGTGATCATCATCATGGGATCAGAGAAGCTAGAGAGGAAAAGCAAACAAAAGGTCATTTAATTATCCACAGCGTCTGTAATAACTCTGTGTCCAAACCAACTGTTATTGTTCAGTTAGTCATGTAAAATACAAATATAGGGCATAACTTCAAGTGCCTTGTGGAGAACAAACTACTGTATATAACGTTAATGTGTTAGAAAACAGTTTTTAGCTTCCATGGTGAACAGTTTAGCTGATGTCCATTGTAGAGTTGTAAAATGTTGTTAGCCCTTTAAGGCTGGCTGGTTGGCATAAGGGGCGGGGGGAATAGTTCAGTAGTTGGATGCAAAGTGCATGGTAGTACGACACAAGAGTGTAAAGAGGTTAGACAATAAAAACTAAAAAAGTGTTGGTGTACAACTACTCTGTGCTGATCAAGTTCTTGACACAATCTACATGGTGTCAGAAGAGTCTTAACATGGCTCAGGGTCTCCGCCGCATTGATCCGCTGATTTTTGATGAGCATGTAGCTGACAACTGGAGCAAATTCGAAAAAGAATGGCACATATATTGCAACGCTGGCTTATCGGACAAATCGAAAAAGGTGCAGGCATATACTTTGCTAAATTTTTGAGTCTTTCACATTTGATGAGGAGGACAGAGAAGATCCCGACATATTACTGCAGAAGTTTGCCGAACTGTGTCTGCCCACAAAGAATATAATAATGGACAGACACGTCTTCAACACCACAAATCAGAAGCCTGGTGAGTCCATACAGTCCTATGTTTCTACACTCAAAATACTCGCAAAAAAATGTGATTTCAGAACGCTAAACGACGAGCTGATTCGCGACCGCATCGTTTGTGGGATTGAAAGTGATAGTGTGCGGAAACAATTACTTTGTGAAAAAAAAACTCACCCTGGACTCAGCGGTCAATTTATCTTTATTACATGAGCACTCAGAGAAAAGCACAAAAGAACTGAAACACGAAGCTGAAGTGTGTGCTGTACAAGATCGCTGCATCAATTGTAACAGATACCACGCCCCTGATAAACTTAAGTGTTTTGCTTTTAACAAACAGTGCAACAGCTGTGGCAAATGGAACCACTTTGCAAAGTGCTGCAGATCGGCACCATCAGTTAAAGCAGCACTGCAGTACCAAAATCGTGATTACCATCCCAGGCGAACTACACCGCAATTCAGAGGATCCCAGTCCAACCGAGTCAATACACTGGATACAACCTTGAATTCCCTCGAGGACACTTTTTACTGTGAGACATTGGATGATATTTCTCAAAGAGGTGAAATATTCACTACACTTCATCTGAAGCATGGATCTGGCCAGCTGAAACTGAAAGTGGACACAGGTGCAAAATGCAACGTCATATCTGCTCAACAGTTACACCTTGTTGCGCCCTCAGCGCACATAAACACTAACAAAAAAGTGAATCTCATTGCATATGGTGGGCAAACAATCAACACTGAAGGCACCACGACATTAGACTGTGACAAAGGGCAGCTCAAATTCCATGTTGTAAATCGCAGTGTGAGACCACTGCTTGGATTGCAGGACAGTATAGCAATGGGCCTAATACAGTTAGGACCACATGTGCATGCAGTGCAAAACCAAGAGCCAGAGGTACAGGAATTTAGTGACTTGTTCGACACCACAGCAATTGGTAAACTGCCTGTTGTTTATCACATGCGATTAGATGAATCAGTGACACCCACAGTATGTGCACCCAAGAAAGTACCCCTTGCAATGAAGGAGAAAGTCATGGCGGAGCTCGACAGAATGACTAAATTGGGTGTCATCACCCCTGAAACTGATGCTACAGAATGGGTGTCTGCCATGGTTGCTGCCAAAAAGAAAGATGGCTCTGTAAGAATATGTATAGATCCAGTATACCTCAACAAAGCACTCATGAGGCCACATCATCCGTTAAAAACTTTTGAACAGGTCATTGCTGACATGCCCGGAGCGAAGATTTTCAGTGTTCTCGATGCAAAATGTTTCTCGGCATGACAAACTATCTATCGAAGTTCATTCCACACTATAGTGACATCACTGGCCCTCTACGTGAACTGTTAAAGCAAGACACGGAATGGTCATGGCACGAGTTGCAGGATTCCACCTTCCAAACTTTAAAAGATGCTGTATCCAGTCCCCCAGTTCTTCAATACTTTGATGTAACCAAACCCGTTGTCCTTTCAGCTGATGCATCCCAACATGGATTGGGTGCGGTGTGTCTTCAGCAAGATGCCCCGGTTGCTTTTGCCTCACGTGCTCTAACACCCACCGAATCTAGATACGCCCAAATCGAGAAAGAAATGTTGGCGTTAGTATTTGCAACACAGAAGTTTCATGACTTTATCTACGGCAGACCAGTCACTGTGGAAACTGATCATCAACCGCTCATTACAATCCTTAAAAAGCCATTGCACACTGCCTCTGCACGGCTTCAAAGCATGATGCTCAAACTTCAACGCTACAGTCTCAATGTGATTTACAAACGGGGGAAGGAACTCTTTGTTGCTGATGCTCTATCACGTGCTCATCTCCCATCCACTGAGCCCTCTCTTACTGATGATTTGCTGGAGGTAATGACGCTTCAGGTCATCTCATTGCAACGGACAGAAGAACTCAGATCTGTCGTTAAATCTGATCCCACATGCCAAAGACTTGTTGACATGATAATGCATGGTTGGCCAAGCTCTTATAAGGAGCTATTGCGTGATCTGCGCCCATTTTTTGCTATGAGAGAAGAATTTGCGTTTGTGGACGGACTGATTTTTCGAGGACAGAGACTCTTCATACCTTCATCTTTACAAAGTTACTATGTGACTCAGCTACATCAAGGTCATCCCGGCTTGGCCGCCACACAAAGCAGGGCAAAAGAAACTATGTACTGGCCTACGATGTATGGGGATATAGAGAGAGCACTTTCTCGTTGTGCTCCTTGCAACGCCCTCAAGTCCCATCATTCAAGAGAACCCATGCATCCGTACGAGGTTCCAGACCTTCCCTGGATGTTCACTGCTGCCGACATATTTGAATGGCATGGCAAAATGCACGTGGTCCTGGTGGACTCATTTTCAGGTTGGTTCGAGCTTGACCATTTTCCTGACATGAGGACTGTCACCGTCATTGCAAAACTAAAAAGACACTTTGCAGTTCATGGTACCCCCCAAACTCTCATGACAGACAATGCACGGCAGTTTGTCTGTAGTGACTTTTCTGATTTTGCACGTGCATGGAATTTTAAGCACATTCGAAGCAGCCCTTGCTACCCGCAGTCAAATGGCCTTGCAGAACGTGCAGTGCGATCTGCCAAACACCTGCTGGAGAAGTGTTACAGAGAGCACAGTGACATACATGCGGCCTTACTCCATTTGCGTAATCTTTCACGTGCTGACCTACCATCTCCTGCCCAGCTCCTCTTCTCCAGGCGCACAAGAACTTTTCTTCCAGAGGTAAAAGACAGGCTAAAGCCCTCTGTGTGCCATGATGTCAAGGCTGTGTTAACCAGGAGGAGACAGGAGAGCAAGGCATATTATGACCGCAAAGCCCACACCCTTCCACCCTTACAACAGGGACAGACAGTAAGGATGCAGACAGCTCGGGTTTTGACAAAATGGCGGTTGTTCAGGGCATGGCTCAACAGCCCAACAGCTATGTGGTAACCTCTCAGGGCAGGCAGTACACAAGAAATCGACGTCTCCTTCTCCATGTTCAAGAGCCTGCACCTGTGGAAGAGGCAGAGGATCTTTATAGCCCCTCTTTAACAGCTTCACCTACTACAACTCCCCTGTCATCTGCAGTGTCGCCATATCAGAGTGAAGCACCCACCCCTGGTGCTGCCACCCAGACTGTCCAACCTAGGGTGACTCGTTCTGGGAGAGTTAGTCGCCCTAACCTGCGATATCAGGATTACGTAACTGATTAAGGACACTTTCTTTTATACATATTTGTGTTCTATTATGTTCTATATTATGCTTTCCTTATCATACAGTTAACTTTAATGTTATGTGTTGCATTTCTATTTAGCTTTAACTTAAGGGAAGGGATGTAGAGTTGTAAAATGTTGTTAGCCCTTTAAGGTTGGCTGGTTGGCATAAGGGGCGGGGGGAATAGTTCAGTAGTTGGATGCAAAGTGCATGGTAGTACGACACAAGAGTGTAAAGAGGTTAGACAATAAAAACTACAAGTGCTGGTGTACAACTACTCTGTGCTGATCAAGTTCTTGACACAATCTACATGGTGTCAGAAGAGTCTCAACATGGCTCAGGGTCTCCGCTGCATTGATCTGCTGATTTTTGATGAGCATGTAGCTGACAACTGGAGCAAATTCGAAAAAGAATGGCGCATATATTGCAACGCTGGCTTATCGGACAAATCGAAAAAGGTGCAGGCATACACTTTGCTAAATTTACCAGGTCCTGACGTGGTGGAAAAATCAGAGTCTTTCACGTTTGATGAGGAGGAGGACAGAGAAGATCCCGACATATTACTACAGAAGTTTGCCGAACTGCATGAATGTGACTATTGGTTTTTGCCAGTGTGGGACAGGACTAGAAATTTTTACAAAACATTAATGTTTTTAGATTCTTTCTTATTAAAACATTTTATTATGTTACATTTTATTTATCAATATACAAATATTTATACTTTAAAGGTTGGTGGATATGGAGCTGCTCATCAAGCACCAAGCACAAGGCTCTTTTTATTGAATTATCAGCAGCTAAAAAAGACATATGTACAAATCTTGACAGCTGTTTGGGGTGATGAAAAAAGAAAATGTATTAAATGTATTGATTTATTTACAAGAATGGGTTAGTGGATTGGACTTGTAACCCAAAGGTCCCGGGTTTAAGTCCCAGGTCTGGCAGGGATTGTGGGTGGTGGGAGTGAATCCCCAGTGCTCTCTCCACCTTCAATACCATGACTGAGGCCCCCAACTGCTCCCCGGGTGCAGCAGCAATGGCTGCCCCCTCCGGGTGTGTGTGTGTGGTTGTTCATTTCTCACTGCTGTGTGTGTGTGCACGTTGGATGGGTTAAATGCAGAGCAAAAATTCCAAGTATGGGTCACCATACCTGGCCACAAGTCACTTCACTATATTGTGTTTATATATAGTTATTACAGATCTGTAAAATACATTTGTGGAATATACTGGCATTACTAATGAAGTCCAAAGCAAGTTGTGATCGGGGGGTGGAGGCAGCGGTAGACGCTAAAGTAGGCCACCAGTAGCATTCCTTGACCAACTGCTGCGTGGCCATGATTCCCAGGTGACCAGAGCTGGGTGAGTTGTGCGCGCGGGTCAATAGTTTCTGACGTAATGATTCTGGTACAAATAGACGATTGGGCAGTATTTCAGCAGGAGGGGGCTGGACCTGGTTAGCTTGAGTCAGTGCCGTCTCCAGATCCCACTGGATTGGGGCTACGAGAACCGTAACAGGAAGTATGGTTTATGGTTTGCTAGCTTGTTTCCCCTACCCCTGTCTGCTGTGAGGGAGCGTCTGCCTTGGCGTTCTTTGAGCCTAGCTGGTAAGTCACGATAAAATGGAACCGTGCCTGCCACGCTCGAACCCCTAATAATTAATCCCATTTTAGGTTTCAAATGTTTAGAGTCTAAATCTATAAAACAGAAAAAAATAGACATCCCCCTTGATAACTCAACACTGACAAACATAGAGAGACAGATTAGTGAGCCAGGAGCAGTGACACATTCATGAAATCCATCCAGAAATAAATTAAGTTCAAACGCCTCCCTCAAGGGTTAAACAAGAACTTGAAACAAGAACAATGTCTCATTAAATTAAAACGGTCCTGACTTATCTAAAAGCAAGGTCACTGCTACAGTGAATTCTTATCAATAGTTTTAGGTTACCTTGTGATTTTTGACTCAATGTTGATCTGGAATAGACACCATACATGTAGGATGTTTGAAACACAACTGCTGATGATATTTATTTATTTGATGACATAGCAATAACAAAAATGTAGACCTTGTCTGTTTAATATTGTAATTTGTAGAGAAAGTTGTTATGTTGTCTGCAGCAACATTGTTTTATTCTCTAAAGCTGTGAGCGTGTTAAATGTGTTGACTGACAGATTTGTGGTGGATGATTGCTTTGATCACAGTGAGACCCTCAGTGTCACAGATGACAGAACACACTCAGAGAAAATGTAAGCGAGCATGTCTCAAGATCACAGTTTGTTTGTTTTTTCAATGTTGCCCCAAAAGGTTGAGTTTGAAGTGGCTATAGCACTTTCATATGCTTTCCACTTTAATGTTTGTGTTATACTTCTTGTAGACATTCATTGTTCTAAGTTGCTTTTAGCATAGATAAAGGATGAGATGAGATAAAGCAAAACCAGATTTAGCAGAACAGTCCTTATGGCTCCCATAAATAATAGGTAATATGGGTTGCCAGTCAAGAATAAAGCAAAGCTGGAAATCTGCTTAAATTATTAATAGATACCCATGCTCTAATGACTGATAAAAAAGTGCCTTCCTTATAATAATTATTCTTGGAATTGTCTGCAACTTAACATGCATTGCAGGGCATGCCTATGCAAATCATTTTCTTAGAAGCAAGCATGTTGAAGCTCTAAAAAAAACTTCTTGTCTCACTTTCAGCTATACACACACACTCACGCGTTATTTCTATGGCTTTCCATAAACTTCCAATTACTTTTACACTGACCAAATAATATTTTCTCTTCCCTAAACCTACCCTAAAACCTGCTTTCAGATAAACATTTATTTAGAGTGCATTTGTGAAGTGTTTTTTTTGTGTTCAGTCTTCAAATGAAGAACTGTTGGAATGTCTGTTGTTTGAATGTTGTTTGTTTTCTACATTGTTATATTGCATTAAAACTACTTTGTTTGAAGTAGTTGAGTCATTAACATTGTATCATTTGTCTGACCACTCCTTCTACAAACCCAGTCATGGAAAATTGTTAAAGAAAAATCTGAGAGATACTTTTTGATAGAAGAAAACAATATGTTATTCCAGTCTATATATTCAAATGATGTAAAACAAGTGGCTGAAGTTTGATGTTTTCTAATTTTTTCAACTCAACCATTAATAGTTTGCATGGCACATTTCATTATGGATTGTTTTGTTAACCCAAAAATAATTTAGGCTCTGTGACTGATGGGACATGATCAAGTCGGCTATAGGCTATAGACTATTGGACTTGACAGTGAAGCTGCAACTGAGGTTTAAATGACTGAAGGAGTAAATGGCTGTTTTAACAAAACCTTGACAAACATTGTAGGAGGACCTATCTCACAGAGCTGTTTTACGTAAAGTTTACAGTAAATTACAACAAGGCATTTTATATGCTTGCCTCTGTGTTGAGTATTAATTCCATAATAAATATGTCATGGGTTACCTGAGAGAGGCAGCTTAGAAAGACCTGAAATTTATAATGAGACATAACATTACAGAGGAGTGTGTGTGTGTGTGTGTGTGTTTACAAGACCTACAAAACCTTTTACAAAATATATCAAAATCACATGATTGGGAAGGAGAGACTCAGAGTTGGGCACAGCTGGCACATATAAGAGACAGCTGTGGCTATTTGGAGTAAATCCATGAGGATGTCTACATAAGTACGAGGAAGGAAAAGACAAGTAAACTACATAGCAGTCCACTTCAACATCTTGCTCACCATTGTTAAAACTCTTTCCATACAATACCACTAGTTTGTGTTTGAGATGTGAGATAAGCTTATGCCACCAGCCCTTCTCCTCTAGCAATTGGTGAGAAAATATGCAGTTTTTCCAACCTAATACTCTAATTCTCTCTCTCTCTCTTTACAGTGAAGCCAAATTTACCTCAGCACCATGGAAATAGTTCCTTGAAGCAGAAACATCAGACGTTGTACCAGGAATATGTGACATTAATTCTCCTGAAAGGCTTTTAACAGCCTTTTATGCAGCATGCTTGAATGCTAGTGTTTTAGCCTATGGATGTTAGTCTGTAATCTTTGTCCAACACCTTCTGTGAACTCCAATTTATATCTCTCTTTCTTTTTTTTAAACTCAAAAAGAGTTCAATCTCTGCATGTATTGTCAGTTTTAACATGCACTTAGAAACACAATGTGGGCCAGTTACTCTGTATGTCCGAATACATGTCAAATACCATTTTAGCAGTTTTTGTGGACAGTTAAATAAAGCATTTCAATAGATGTAGCTATACTGAGATATGTTTGTAAAAAAATCCAGCACAATTAAAGGGTTAAACATGTGCAAGAGAAAAAGACGGCAAGTATATTTTTACAGAAAAAATAATATATACACATATAATTATAAAAAAAAACAATGTCATGGGGAACCACTGTTTGACTGTAGGGTAAGGAGACATCACACTAGTACTAGAGAAACAAAAATGCCACAGGGGAAGAAGGTCAAAACAGATAAAGTGTTGTGAATAAAAGAAGACTTGAACGCTGCAGAGGCATGATGACTGCAGCGGGAGTCACTAAGTGTGTTTGCAAGCACAGTCTTATACCAGCTTCCTAATTTCCCTTTAGATGTAAACATGGAACCTTTGTTCAGTATTTGTTTATATCAGTTTCTTTTATTTCTGTTTTAAATTACTTTCTGTTGTACATATAAGCACTCTTTTAAACGCAAAGGAATGCAATAAAGATTAGTTCATTCAATCACAAGCAGTACATCAGTTTTTAATAACCAGCCCAAATTCAATTCATATAATATGCTTTCTATTTCACTGTGAGATTGCATTAGTTACATTCATATCATTTGTCAAAACAACACATCACTTTTGAAGATAAAACACCTCAGTCAGCATATAACAACCACCAGAGAGAGGCTGTCTTGCATGCATTTTCCATGAACATGAACAGTAGCAAAAGATTCTCTCTTTAAGAATCAGCACAAAGTTAAGTCTCTCTCTCTTTCTAATTAATTGCACTTACAATAATCCTCTAATGGACAACTACCATCTCTCTCCCCTATCGAAAGACTTTTAGAGATAATCTAATAATGGATGATTTGTAGCTCTTTTCAAGCCCTCCCTCAGGAAGTCCTTGTCATAAATGGTGAAGTGCTATCTTTCATTTTTTCTTGATGCATGGCATTGTTACAAGAACGCTTAAGACACTGTACTTCTTTCTCTGTCTAACCTCTCAGTCAAGCAGCTCAGTCTTTGTGAATAAATTAATGTAAAGTAGGATATTTTTTGTCATTAAAATGTATTTGTAATGTAAAAAATTTTTAAAAATGTATCTTCCTTTTCTGGATTAGCATTACACATAACACTGAAGATAACTGTATTCCTGTTCTCACATGGCTTGTCTGTGAAAAACACAATGCTGCAAGGAGGTGCAGATTTTGTATTTCATGAGCCATTGTCTTTGATTGATGTGTCAACCACAAGCTTCATTCTGTGTCGATATTGTTTTGGTATCGGTGGCCTGTGGATGCTGCACTGAAATTGTGTTTTTTTCGCATATGCAAGGACCAGCAACTGCAATCAAAGATACGTAATCATTGGAGATATAGTGCTTTCTCAGGGGTGCTGTGTGGAGGGAATCTCTTCCGTTTTGCCAAAAATATGTTTGGCGTGCGGTCAGGAGATCGGCGGACTCTGAGCCCTAGTAGTTTGAATCGGATCAAGGGCTGAGCTCGGATACGGCTCGAACCCTGCATGCCCCACTTGCACGAAGGCACGGAACGAGGTGGAGAAGGGGTGGAGGAGGGATGTGTAACGAGATAAGGAAGGGAAGGAAGTGAGCTTAAGGAGGAGGAATATAGGTTCGATTGGACGGGGAGGAAATGGAATTATCCGTGCTCCTCCCGAAATTTGTTCATCAACATCACTTTGTGTCCACGTAATGAAAAAAATGGTTGTTTTTTTAGGACATATCAAAACACCCTTCTTATTATATCTCATTAGCCAATAGTTCTTTTTAGTAGTAACTGACTTTTAGTGGATGAGAAAACACTTAAGTCACACAGGTTTTCATATTTACAGAACATATTCACAAAATGACTTCTGTATTTTGTGATTATGAAATCAATACAAACAATTGGGACAGACTGGGCAAAATTTACAGAGCACTTTAAAGAGAATTTATTTATTTATTCACGCTTTTTTCATAATTTGCGATAGTAAGCAAATTTGGTGTGCTGTCTGGGGAGCAAGTAGGGAGAACGACGAACTCCGAACCCTAATGGATGGAACCCTAGCGAGAGCAAGAGTTCGGTGTACGGCTCGTTCACCGTCTGCCCCCCGTAGTTGTGGGTAGATGGAAAAGTGGCGGAGAAGGGGAGGAGGAGGGATGCAGAAAAGCGAGATGCGAGGAAAAGAGAACTAGGAGAATTTATAGTGAAAGGGGAATGTTTTGGCGTGAATGAACGAGGGATGATTAGAAACAAGTGGCCAGCTGTGAGTGATTAATCAGGCCGCGATTTTCTCGAAACCATGTTATTTGCAAAACATATACTTATTTAAAGAAAGGTTTGATTAAAAAAAGGATATTGCGGCTTTTTATCGAATGATTCTGACTTTATTTCTCAGAATTGCACGATACAAACTTCTGACATATTTAGAATAATGTGTAACCTATTCATTAATCTGAAATTACAAAGTTCAGAAAATGACAATAGCAACTAAGTTCATGTTAATAAGATTTATGTGAATTTAAAGTAATACATGCAGCAATATATGAAAAGTTTGAACATTGTACTGCAAAACACACAGAAGAAAACACAACTACAGGTATTAAATCATGCCTCCAAAGTTAAATGTCTCAGACACAATCCACACATTTAATTGACAGTATTTTATTTATTAGTTACACTTAACATATAGTCTACTAATTCAAAAACAATATATTTACAGTCACATATTCTACTATCTATGTTTAAACAACAACAGAGATGAGCAGTCCTTTTTCTTGTAATGTTTTTAGTGTTAATTTTAGTGTATTAATATGCAAATGAGGAGTGTTCAGTAAATTGTCGACTCTGATCTGAGGTTTGTACACGCAAACGGTCACACAAAGGCGGACATCTGTGAAACAGTTACAAACTAAGTGTGCCCAGAAAACCGTCAAATGTGCCATCATGTGGTTTCATAGACTTGGCATTGCAAGTAAATACAAACACCATTCCCAAACACAGTGATTACTACCATATAGCACACAATTTACAATTCAACACCACTGTCTCACATATTTGACCTCTGCAACCGGCCTGGTTTCATTATGTTTTTTCATTGTTATTAAATAAATGTTAAAAAAAGGAAAACAGAAATTTATGTTATGCTAAAGACATTGTCTAGATATTTGTGCTCTTAAAGATGCTGTGCTGCAACTGGAGTCAGATACCGAGTGAAGCCCTTTTCCCCAAACACACGCAAACATGTATATTTCACATTGTCAAGACATACTTGAGATTATGTTGTCATGGCTTGCCAAGAGAACACAGAGTGGATTAAAATAACAAGCACATTATTGAGCTCTAGTAACAAACATAAGGGCATAATATAAATGCGTAACATCTTTAAAGGGGTAGTGCACCCATTTTTTTTTATTTCATCATTTACCAAACCTGTATTGTAAAGTTGACTGTCGTTTTTCTGTGAAATTAGTTACTGTGAAAAATATCAAAAGAAATACACTTGACAAAAGTCAGTGGCACTTTGATGAAATGAACAAAGAAATTTTTATTTGGTGGAAAACTATCCGAAATTGGAATTTCTTTTTACTTATTTTTAAAGGATGTTACTTAAGATACTATTAGTTAATTTTTGGAATACAAATTTACGCTTCATATTTTTATGTATATACTGTATGTTTTCTAGAATTTAATGTAGCAGTTTTTGAATTTAAAGAAGTGTTGAACAGTAAAAAGAAAAAAAATTCCTATGATTTTTAACATGGTACGTAAAGATACTGGGCCAATTCAGAAAGCAAGCGTCCAAGACTCATTGTGAATAATGCTAATAAAAAAGCACACACTAAACCAAAGGTGCAAAGATGTCACTGGGGTAGTACCCTAAGATACAAAAGCTTGTACCTATGTCCCACTAAATGGATGGTACATAGTAGTAAACATCAGCATTCTGATAATCAACCCAGAAGAGAGCTCTGTGCATGAACTCTGTTCTGATCGACATGCGGTGATGTCTACTTCGCAATATACAAAATATGCAGAGCAGCGGGCAATGAGGACTGGTCACTGGTACACAATAAAAACGTTTTATAAGGTGCTACCCCGGTAAATGTTTTGTACCTTTTTCTGAGAGCATCATATCAGAACTGTATTCGAGGCTAAGCTAATTACATAATTCATTATGTTTAGAAATTCACATTTAATCAATGTCACGTTAGTTACACCAATTAGATACTACAAACTAACAATTTTCCCAATAATTTTATACCAATTTTATTGGTGCAGAGATGATTGTTTTATTTTAAAACATAGTTACACCAGTGCATTTAACAACTTATATATATATAGACATATAGAGCAACTAAAAGATGCATAATTTTCAAATCTGCTGTGCTTTGTGCAGTATGTTAAAATAATGTTCTTTGTATGTGATCCTGTAGCATCTGTCTGACTCATGATAACAGTAGCAGTGTCAACATTCAACAAATAGCCTACGCTGTCAGGAATGTCACTTTAAAGACATGATTATACTGTCACGACACACTGACATGACAAGTGATATGCCACACTGCTCTCACTTTTGCAAAAATGAAAGTTGACCATCAACCAATAAGACAGTTCAACAAGGTCCTGTTTCTCTCTCTACCATTTCCTCTCTGTCTCATACACATTATGCAGCAAGCAGTGGTGAAATTATAACAATTATAGCATTTGATTTTGTGATATCAGTTGCTGGTGTAGCTGTAATTTACCAATTTACCATGCCCTTTGCTCTCAACATAGAACATTTGTAGTCAAACCACATTTTTAGACCAACCTGCATTAATGACTGTTTTCGGAACAGACTTTTCAATTGATTTGCCACTTTATACACATCATTGCAAAGCATGCTGATTTGCAGCCAAAAAGATGTATCGCCAAACTGAAAATGAATTAAAAAAAAAGGTTTGCAGAGGACATTGTAGCAGCAAAACATTGAATACTCAAAGTATACCCTTTTAGAATTTAACATCTGCCAGGTTTACATTAAAAACACAGACAATAAAAAATCACCAGTGTCAATTCTCAGATTCAAAAGAGAAACTGTGAGATATGCATGAATGTCAGAGGCAAAAACAAGAGACCGTCTGGGCATTTGCCATTTTCCCTGTGGATTTGTTTCTTGACTCATTCCATGTAGGAGACATTCAAGTTCTGACCGCTAATGCCCTGTTTTTAAGGCACAGCTCTTTTGTTCAGCAGTTAATTTACAGTGAATTCAAGAGTCTGAAAAGGTTCTCGAGCACTGTCCGCTATGTCAGGGCACAAACTGTTAAGTATTTCTGTAAATCTCTGGCAAAATGCATTTCCCGTTACAGTGCTAATACAGATTTATAGTCATGATGATCCTCATTTAAATAGGCAGAGGTGAAGACCTACTACATTAACCCTGTAAACCAGCAAGTTTGGCTGCTGACATTCATTCAGTATTGGTTAAAGAACAAATCAAAAATGACAGTCATTGCACAACAGGAGAAACTGAACAGATCATTTGAACAAAATGCAGTCATTTTACCATCCAGATAGAGTGGAGATGCAGTAGAAAGCACTGATTTTCCCTGTTCAGGCACTTCAGTCAGAGTCATGGCCATTTCCATGGAAATATCCATGTTGTCGCCTTCTGGCCTTTCAACAAACTTCAGGGTGCTTTTCTCAAATAGTGTCAAATAGTGTGAATGCAATCAGCTAATACATCCAAAAATGACACTGGGCATAATTTGGCAGCTAGTAAGACACTTCTCCTCTCATTAGGTCAAAGCTAAGTTCACAAAATGGCCTTCTTTGTGTTTGTCACACACAATGGCTGATTTTAACCCCTCCAGTTCAGTCTGCCTGTTTGGTACAATTATTGTCATACATTTCAAAATTTCATGAAGGAAAAGGCAGAGCACATCCTTGCCTAGAAGACGAAAAGAGATGAAAGATGAATTCATGGAGTCCTCCCAGCAGTAAAACAGTCAATGAGAAGGAAAAATCAGCCTTTCATGAGCATCAAATCATCGGAGCACACAGCATCTTTGACCGGACACCTATAGAT
This sequence comes from Enteromius viviparus, assembly GCA_032353835.1. NCBI lineage: Eukaryota > Metazoa > Chordata > Actinopteri > Cypriniformes > Cyprinidae > Enteromius > Enteromius viviparus. The sequence continues at coordinate 10,125,069 of JAUCNO010000795.1, read as the reverse complement.
CATACATTACCTGTGAGGAAAGAAAGACAAATAATATTTATATTTATACATTTATAATACACTGAATGTTCTCTGAAGATTGAGTTAGATGAAGTGTCACTTGAACCTTCATTAATAAAAATAGACCAAAAAGGGTCTATAAGAAAACTTGGCTTGTGCCAAAAGGAGATGGACGGTGAAAGTTGGAGAACATCTGTAAAATTGCCTTGGCTGATATATATTATTTATATAGAGAGAAAGAGTTTATTTACTAATGCATCTTTTGCAATGGTAAACTGCTCAAGGTTTTTTTTTTATTTTTTAATGATGTGAATCTTTAATTGTGATTTTGCAATGCACACATCCTGTTGAATAAGCTTGTTTTATGAGATCAGTATATACCATTAAATAAATTCTGTATTTGATGTAAGCTAAGGTTTACCATTTTTGGTAAGACATTATTTTATGTATCTTTAATTAAATAACTAGTTGTTTATTAGCATGCATAGTACTAGAAAATCAGAGATTTATTAGTAGAAATTAAGGGCACATTTATGCCTTATACATTATTTTACATCCCTATGCTATCCAATCCCTAAAACTAACATCTAACTTACTAACTATTAAGAAGAGAGTTAAGAATTACTCAGGAAAAAGTCTTAGTTAATACTGAATTAATTAGTGTTCCCTTTTTTTTAAGAGTTTATAGAATGTTTTTGAAAGAAGTCACGCTTTTCAAACCTACTTTTATATGACTTTACTCAATTAAATATATATTTGACATGATATACTTTTTTATGTATCATGTACAGTATTCTCTAACATGCACACAAACCTTCTCCAGATCTTCCATTATCAGATCCTGTTCTTTCACGTTTTTTTTGTCTGATGAGTGGCTTTTTTCACCTAGACCCCCCCCACTGCCGACCGACACCAGCTCTTGGATGAGCACCTGCCCTGGTCTCTGACCTCCGACCTCCAGTGGAGACTCCTTGGTCAGGGGCAAGTTGGCAGGTAATACAGCGTTCCCCTGCAAACGGTGAGAGTAGCTCCTCCTCTTCCCCGAATGGACTGAGCAGAGCTGAAGCTTAAAGGCTGCTTTAAAACCTTTGCGAAAGTTCTCATTGAAAAACCCATAGACTATGGGATTGACGCTGCTGTTACAGAACGCCAGCCAGTGGGCCAGAGGATAAAAATAGATGTTAATAATGCGATGCTGACGCTCACTCAGGCTTGCGTAGTCACTCAGCATCATGAGTGCCCACAACGGCAACCACGACAGGATGAAGAGCAGGGCCACCACTAGCAACATTTTAATAACCCGCTTCTTTTTCCGGGACACTAGCTGACGACTTTCATGCCTTTCAACGCTAGACCCAGAGCCTGAGGTCCCAACTTGGCTCACAGGGACAGGCATGGATGTTTTGAAGAGCGTGATTCCAATCCAGGCATACATGATGACAATTAGGGTCAGAGGTGCCAAATATATATTAGCAAAGAGGACTGTGGTGTAAATCTTGCGCATCTCCTGATTTGGCCAATTTTCACGACACCAGTAGAAGGGTTGTGTGGTGTTGCCATCGCTTAGCAAGATGGAGACTCTGTGCTCTTTAGTGACCTGTAGCATGACACCAGACGGACACATGATGGAGATGGCCAGAACCCAGATAATAACGATGATGAGGGTGGAAGTGGAGATAGTGAGCTTCTGTTTGAAGGGATAGACAATGCAGCGGAATCTGACACATTGATATAAAACAATGAAGAGAGTGTGAGGAAAGACATTAAAATGAGAGAGGAAAAGAGATGACAGAATGACAGAAAATGGAGCAGGGAAGATTGAGACAGAAATAGAAAATACCTGTTTCAAGAAAGCGTTTTAAGGAAATAACAATAACTATGTACAATAACTACCTGGCCTCATGACAAAAATGTACCAGGGGCAATTTTTGTGAGAAGTGAAATATGTATTACTAAGTATACATACCACTGTAGTATCCTAAAGAAATTAACACAAGAAGCACTAAAACTCATCTTTTATTCCTATTCAAATTTACTGAGTTTTGATTAATAAAATGTAATTTTCACACAATTACTGCAAGAATATTAGGTTATTATTTAAAAGCAATTTTAATTTGCTTGAAAAACGATTCAAACAGTTCAAATATACGTAAAAGTTAGTTGAAGTTGCACGCTTGTGTGAACGAATGCATTTTTATATCAGTTTTGCATTTGTTAACACTATCAGGTAGGTTTAGGGTTGAGTTTGGAGTAGGGCATATTTCCAAAATGATAGAACATTAACTTTTATTGTCTTTTACCGAATATTTGAATTCTGAACCACTACATTATGTACCTATATAAACGTAATAAAATTGTGCCATGGTTCACGTGTTGTTGGGCAACTCAGTAGACATTTTTCTATGAAAAAGTGCAAGATCCGTAAAAACTGTGCTGCAGAAAAGTACCCAGAGGAATATATTTTATAAGACTGGGTTGAATATAAATGAGAAGATAATCCATTTATTAGATTCAAATTTGAAATGTACAATATCATTCAGTAAAAAAAAAAAAAGTAGGGATTTTGATCAAATAAATGCAGCTTTGGTGAGCACAAATATACTTACAGACCTCAACAATTGAGTGGTAGTGTACATAAAACACACACACACAAAAAATTACATTTATATTTAGCAAATGCTTTTATACAAAGTGACTTACATTGCATTCAAGTTACAGATTTTGGTAACGCTTTAGATTACAACCCGCAAAGAACTACGTAAGTAAAGTGAAATTACGGTGTATGTTTCTGTAATT
>JAUCNO010000795.1:10088159-10102978 GCA_032353835.1 Enteromius viviparus | reverse complement strand
AAACCTTCTCCAGAGTGCTCAGGACCTCAGACTGAGCCGAAGGTTTACCTTCCAACAAGACAATGACCCTTTCTGTCAATATAGGGTGCTGTGCTGTGTACATTAATGAGGAAAAAAAAGGAACTTAAATGATTTTAGCAAATAGCTGCAATATAACAAAGTGAAACATTTAATTGCGATTAACTGTTTTTAACCCTGTATGTTCAGTTTAAACTCTTTTTAGATGACAACATATAAACCCAATGAGACCCTAAACAAACTATAGTATGTTAACAGAATTTAAGTTAGGCCTTACATTTCTGCCTTCAAGTCACCAAAAAATAGGCCCCACTCACTTCTATTGTAAGTGCTTCATTGTTACCTTTGTATTTATTTCTTTAAGAAAACAAGGGATGATTTACAATTATTTCCTTTCTCATTTTTGAGGTAATCAGCATTATACTATAAATAGTGTTGCCTGATCTTAACGTACATATAATCCAGAGTATTCCTGTAAGTGCAAAGACTTATGTCAAACCTCAAGAATGGTTGTACTGTAGGTGCTCGTTCCTTGGGTTTCCTCAAGGTGGAGCAGGGTGAAGGAAAGGAGAATCTTGCTTTCAGTCAGTTAGTAGGAGGTTTCTGGGATGGATGAAGCCTGTTTGGGGGGAGTGTGTGAGTGGAGGGAGGGATGGGGTTGGCCTTGGCTGCGCTCGGCAGGGTTTGATCAGCCTGGCTCAGGGCTAATCACACTCGCGTTGATTAACAAGCTGCGCAAACACACGGGGCATGATTGAGCTGCCCGGGTAAAGAAAATAACCGGCAATCTACGAAAAGCCCAGAACACACATGCCTTTCACTCGTCTCTGCTCAACCCCAAACAGCCTCATACATACACGCACACATCAGAAACTGCTCGCTTCTTGCTTTGGTTCCTCTCGTCAGAAACCTTTCTGTCTTTCCCAATCATTTTTCACCCCCACTGTTTTGCTTTGCTTAAATGTGCAGTGCACAAAGCACTGAGGTAATCACATACTCTCTCCATAGTCTATCATATGGCTATTCATAGTGGTGCTCCCTCATGACTTTTTTTTTTTTTTCAACTTTGTTGACTGGTACTTGGCTTGTCTATAGCTCTCTGATCACTCTGGCACAGTGCTCCGTAGACATGCACCCACACATACACACACAAACACTAGATTTCTACTTAAGCATTGTGGGGGGTTAAAAAAAGAGGTCACACCTCCGCCTCCTTACTCTCCTTCACACACATACTTACCCTCCTGCTTTTGCAAGCTGCAAATGAAACCAGATGGACTCATTTATTGCCAATTAGCTCTAACGCTGTAAGTGAAGCCTCACCTATACAATTTAAACTTTTTTATTGAAACCTCCCAGCACCTCTAACACTGCATCTCAATAAGAGGGCCTAACATCTTTATAACCTCCACCTCCCACCAGTGCCCGGGAAAGAAAGAAAAGGAGGCTTGAATCTTTTAGGTTTCTTTCCATGCACACAGAAATATATACTTACCATTGGCAAAGATTTAGTCTTATTTGCTTACAAGGCTGCACTTATTTGATCAAAGGTACATTGAAAATAAAATATTAGAATCAGAAAGAGCTTTATTGCCAAGTATGTTTGCACATACAAGGAATTTGTTTGGTGTCACAGCTTCCAGTACACAGAAACAACAACAACACAAAGAAGAATAAAAAAACAAAACAATAATAAATGTAAATAAATAAACTGCATGTACAGGTGTGCTATGGATAAAATAGAAATAGTACTATAAAATAATAATTAGAAATAATAATAAGATAAATTATTCTATATACTATAATGTAGGGTAATAAAATAAACATCAGATTATTGCATATATATTTATTTCACAGTGGGAGAACTATTAACTGTTCATGAGGTAGACTTGAATGACTCCAGTGCTGTCCATGATGGTGAGTGGGGAGAGAGCAGGGGGGTTCCTCCTGAAGTCCACTATCATCTCCACCGTTTTCAGTTTGTTTAGCTGCAGGTTGTTGAGACTGCACCAGACAGCCAGCTCTTTAACCTCCTGCCTGTAAGCAGACTTGTCACCGTTCTGGATGAGGCAGATGACTGTGATGTCATCTGCAAACCTCAGGAGCTTGACACAGGGGTGCAGTCGTTGGTGTAGAGGGAGAAGAGCAGTGTGGAGAGAACATGTTTTCTTAATGCCTGTTGAACATAACAGAAACATTTTATGATTATTACAATACATTTCTTACATACGGTACCTTTAATTGTGGTGTAACAGTGATCCAAAACATTACTGTCTATGGTGGGACATGTAACGTGCTGTCTGTATTTTGGAAGCTCACGGGAGAGTTTTGCTTTGTTAAAGTCCCTGAAAATGATAGTAGCAGAGTTCGGGTGATGTCGCTCAATCTCTGTGATAAGATCTGTGAGTTTCTGTAAAGCTGAGCTCACGTGCGCTTGCGGATGAATGTAAACACTCATGAGAATGAATGAACAAAACTCCTGCGGCGGGTAAAACACAGAGCGGCCGAGTGTGAAAAATCATTCTTTATCCGGGAGAGCAGAAAGAGTTTTGTTGGGTAGAGAGCAGAGATTCGCCAGATGAAAGTAGGGCAGTGCTGTTCGAAATCCGCGTTCTTTGAGTTTCTAAACTGCACCGGCATGCTTCCCCCGTCTGCGTGTCCTTTAACGTTTGATCAGTAACGCCACCCACTCCACTAACTATAATGTTCAGCAAAACGTTTAAATAAACCAATTCTGGTGAAAGGCCATGTGGTGTGTTCTGCCGAACGTTCAGCAGTTCATCCCTGGTAAACTGATTGTGTTTGACCAAACAAAAACAGGAAAAACTAACAAAAACAGTACAAAAACTGAAGAGCTAAACACGGAGGCTGCCATCTAAGGCGCCATCTTGTATCCCTTGAAATCATTATCCATTTAAAATCATTATTTTCTATTTTAATATGTTTTAAAATGGTGGCATTGCTGACTTTTCAGCAGCCGTTACTCATCTCACATGATTATTCATAAATCATTTTAATTTGCTGATTTGCTTAATATTCTTGTGCACATCCCAAAATAAAAATAAATGAATCTCAAATTAATATTTCATAGCTACATATTTTTTTATCAGATTTATTCTCCCTCACATATCTTTATTTGCTTAGGGTCCATTACATTTCTAAAGTGTTTGTTTTGTTTGGATTTATACATGCACATCGTAGTTATTATGTGATTCTGAAATGTATAGAAAGAATATGGGACAGCACTGTAGACTCAAAAGGTCTTTACACAACTTTACACCCACGTTAGTGAGCCAACAGGAAATGGCTAAAGAGGGGTGAACACATGTCAATAATCCATGGAGCCACACATTTGGAGTTCCCAAGAGGAGGATTTCCCATTAACATGTCATTTTAGTCATTTAGGCCAGATGTACACTGTGAACTCCATACCGGTTTCAAACAATAATGCTTTCTTTTCATTTTTGTGGCATGCTGTTACCCAGTTAATTTGTTAACTGTAATGATGTTAAGGTTGAGGAGCAGACTGTTAGTCTTTCTTTAATCTAAAGGCCGTCTGACTGTATTCATGCAGCTCAATGGGTTTGATTCTTTGGAAATGCCAAAATTTGAAATATCTCAATTTATATTTGGTCATTTTGGACATGTTTACTCTGTGGCCTAGCTTTGTCTTCCATGTAATTTCCCGTTGATCTCACCATGGTTACAAAAAAGGTAATGGTTAATGTGATGAATAGGCATCCAATCGCTTTCTGTTAATTGTCAGATGCATGGCAGAAACTTTCCTCACATTCAAATGGCAAAGCAATGTAGTCTAAAAAATTGCACATGTAAATACAGCCCCTTTCATGTTAGCTTATTAAATATGTGCGCTTGATTGATTATGCATTGAACTAACAATACATTATAATATTGTCAGTTTTGCTTAACACATTTCATATGCGGTGGTCCACTTCCCCGTAATATTAGCATGAAAAATGTGTTGTGGGGAGAGGGGGGTTGGGGGGGGGGGGCGGTCCATCTATTTAATCTTTGCTCTTTAGGTTTCAGTTTTGTTTAATGCTAGCATCAGTATGTAGGTAACATTAAATGTTCCACATACAATCCAATTAAGTATAGTACCTAATGCTGAAACTTTACATCAGACACATACACCTCATGACTTTAATTAAAATGTCACATAACTCTGACTTACTGTTCCTTTATCAAATAATGTACTTGTTTTGTCTCTGTTCTAAATGTGTGTCGATGGACATGAACCATTAGCCTCATGTTCCATGTGACTTCTCTCTTGTTTTATTTTTCTCTCCACCCTCTCTAAGCAAAGCCATATGTCTGCTGACTTGCATGTCACACGGCTCATTAGCAAACAGCCCCGCCCACCTCCTAATACACCCTGCCTCCTTTCTACTGTTCTCCAATCAGTTTGCTCCTAACCCAAAATCAATGTGGGGAGCCTTTTGAAGTCATTTTGATTTAATTACAGTATGTAATTTTCTTCACCTTATTTAATCACTGCTACTCTTTTGTTAGCAAATGCAAGTGCTAAAAGAGAGAATGAAAAGTTTGTTGTCATTTACCGTTTTTTACCCCTAAATGGTGCATATTAGTAAGATAGCAATTTTTTTTTTTACTTTTTTACCTTGGATTGTGTATGGACAGAATAATAGAAATGCCTACCTACTGGATAAAATATACAGAATCAAAAAGAATCCACCCAAGTTCTGTGAAGGAAGAAGACAGGTTGACAAAGCATTGAAGTTATTGGTGTCCATGGCTGAAGGAAACACATCCAGTTCATTTGTGTGTGTGTGCTGTTTCAGTGGACTGAAAAAGATGAGGAAGAGGTTGTTTTCAGAGCTTCTCATTGAGACTGGAGCTAATTGTCCCTGCAATGCTAATCAGTTCCGCCAATCCCAAGTGGGCCAGAAAGAGAGACCAATTTTCCTGTTACTGATCTCATGAGGGTGTGTATGTGGCTGAAGGTATGTGTGTGAATTTATATGTATGTGTGTCTTTACATTTATGCGTATGTGTGTGTGTGTGTGTGTGTGTGAGAATCCACAGATTCAAAGAAGTGCAAAACACCTAAAAAGTTCCCCTGGGAGTCTCAGTATAGGTGCTTGATTAGTAGGTCTAGCTCTTGTGCTATTGACATCTTTTAAATTAAATTGTAAATAAATTATTTTAAGGTGGGGTGGGATTTAAATAACCTTTCGCAACCCATTTTAAACAAAATCATAAACTAATTCTTAATGGCCAATCGGGGATTAACCTGATCTGAGAAGTGAACTGTTTTCTGCGGTAGGCTTGAACAGCACATGACCAGATGGATGAGATTATTTATGCTGTACTTACAGTTTCAGTTAGAGATTGTGCATGGGTGCAACTAACATTAAATACTTTAAATGTAGAAACACCATAGCGGCAATTTCAATCTGGTCAACCAGCTGGATTCTCCCTGGAGGATTTAGCCCAGCGAGTGCAATTTATGTCTGACAAACTATCACAACACATTACATGCGACTATGTGGAGCTACACAACACACCCGGTGGCTACTGCACAGATGTTAGAATCACAATGGAACTATATCTGATTTCTGTATTCAGTCTTTATAGAGTCCCTTGAGTCAAGCTAAGATGAAATTGTAGGTCTTGAGTATGTTAACACCGCAATTAGCCAGCATAACATTTAAATTAAAGTTCTACCTACTATATAAAAATATGTAAACAGATGAAGACCATCTTGCCTCCATTCCTATATCATCATCAATCAATCAATCATTTTTATTTATATTATTTTATTTTATTTATCAAATGCAGAGACAGTCTCTGCAGTCAAGAAGACGATAGTAACTAGAAATCAAGTGTCCCCAACTAAATGCTGAGTTCAGACTGCACGATTTTAGCCTCCAGTTTTGACTCGCTGACAGGTTTTGAGATATTTGGCATGCTAAATATCTGGACCTGTCAGCAATTCAAAATCATGCTGTGTGAAATGTGTTCTGACTGAAAATTACATTGGCGATTACCTACAGCCAATGAGAGAGCAACATTCAGGGCAGCGGGATGTTGGGGGAGGAGTTACAAAGGTATAGAAGGTAGTTATCCTCGTCCATAATCTTGTTTTCATTGCAAATGAGCGCACATGCAATTTGTATGGCAAGCTTCTTTTGCTTGCTATCATTTTTGAGAACTCCGGTCTTGCACACGTGACCTCACGTTGTTTCCGTGTCACTTCTCGCGTTTGTTTGGCAGTGAGGCAAAGTTGTCTGCACTTCTTCCTGTTGTAAAGTCATGCCGTGTTAACCCCTTGTCGCCGATCTATCATGCAGTGTGAACACAGAAGTGACAAAATACTGCCCCAGATAGTGAAAAGATCTGTGACGTGACTGCTTTGAAAATCGTGCAGTCTGAACTCGGCACAAGCAAGCCAGAGGCAACAGCGGCAATGAACCAAAACCCCATCCATGAGAGAATGGGGAAAAAACCTTGGGAAAACCAGGCTTAGTTGGGCCCAGTTCTCCCCTGGCCGGAAGCCCAGCACCTAATTTCCATTTCAATATTAAACACATGTCAGATTGTGTAAAGGACTTATAGTGTGTGTGTATATTTGTGTGCATCTTCCAGCGATCTGTCCATGGAGCTCATCTAGGTTTTCTGGTCTCTGATGAAGATAATTTCTTTGTGCTGATACATCATCTGATCTGGATATGGACTAGGGAACAGAATAAGACAGAGACAGACTAATATTAGCGTAGATGGCATTCTTTTTACAATGTAATGAGTACATTATGTGTTAAGGGGAGTGTTCCCGGTTCCGGCTGATCTAATTAATGCAGCCTAACAATCCCTTAACGGATTTGATTAATAAATGTGTTTTAGTGTGTTAAGTGTAAGTGTAATGTGCTATTAGTACACTTCTTTTAAATATGAAAGTATACACGTATGCACGTCTCAGAAATGGGCTTTTATGTTCTTCTTAGAAATACACTTAAAATGACATCTACCTAGAAAAAGTCTAAATATATTTGAGCTATACTTGTGCTTCTTTAATCAATGTGTTTATTGTTATACTATAGGGGGCGCTATACGAGTATACAGTATAGTATAGTATACGAGTATACAGTATCTTCTATACAGATTATACAAAAATCAAAAGAGAAGAAAAAACTGTAAATACAGATGCTTCCAACTAATACTAATATAATTAATGTCCATCAGACATAAAACAGCATCAGAACTGTGTTAGGTTATGAAATAAAATGTTGACCAAGAAAGGAATGCCTTAATTTGCCAAGACATGATCCTGGATCAGCAATATTTGTTGATACTGGATCAACATCACTGTCCAATAATATAGACTCTATCTATAGACCCAATCTATAGTGCAGATCTCTACCCCTAAACCTAACCCTACCCAAAATGTATTTCTAAAATCAGTGGGAATTGATAGCTGATTTACAAGGTAGTAGAAGCACCTAAACCTACATCATCATAAGCCTAAAACCGAAAAAATATATCCTCAAATCTGATTGATTGGAATGTTGGTGAAATCATGCTCACCAACAAAATATATACAAATGAATACCTAAATATGGACATAGTAGCCTATATTTATAGTATGATGTAAAGTTTACTTAAAACTTACATGTATACTTGCAGTATAAAACTGCTAAACTAGTTTACTTCAAAGTGTACTAAAATGTTAAAACAAGTATGTATAAATAAGCTATCAAGTTCTTATTTTGTATAGCTGCAGTTCAAGCTACAACATTGATGTAAACCAGTTGTGTACTCAAAGTTATAAGTTCTTTTGTTATAGGTAAAGTACAAGTGGGCCAGGAGTATTGACATAGTACATTTACTAGTATATGTATACTTACTACATCAAGTAAACTTAAAAATATACTTGAACTTTACTTAAGTTATAAATTTGAAGTATACTACTTTTTGGTAAGGGATGACATGTTTATACTATTTTTAAGTCAAGACTATTTTTAAGGCAGAGTGCAAGTGAGGCTTTGTTTGAGTGGAAAGCATTTATATTTCATAATATGGGGCATAACATCTTCTCAGAAGTATATTTATAGAAGCCGTGTATATAACAGGTGATGTGATTTCAGCAGGACATTTAAAAGTGTGACGTCTGACCGTACTTTCCTGCCAACAGTAGCCTTTTCTGGGTGAGGAGTGCTGTGGAGACGTGGGAGGGTGGAGGGCTGGAGGGGGTGTCAGCAGCCTTAATCAACAAATGACTGTAACACTATTGTCAGCTCCAGCCCCCCTCATTAAAACATTCCCCAAACTGCCCACGTTGCCCGTAAAGTCCCCTCTTTATTTTTAGGTGTCTAATTAGGGGCCTTTGGCTTAGGCTTCTCACACTCTGTGTCGACTTTAAAGGGGTAATTAGGGAGATTATGTCTAGGCTGCTGTGAGAGTTTAGGGAAAACAGACCAAATGGATGGATGGATCAGGCTGGAAGTTTGGAGCAGGCAGAAGAGCATAAGGTTGCATTTCTATTCGGCACCAGCTTGGCATTGTGAAGCTGGCAAGATAAACGTCCCACAAACCAGACCCAAGCTATGAATAACCACGTTTTCCATTACAGTTCTTGAAAATAAAAATTCCTTTTTTCAAGGCCATATAAATGCACATTTATTAAATAATATAAATGCAAAAATAGATCAAAGTAATAAATCAAGTAAAGACGTATCTTTGGCTTAGTTACCATTTTAAGCTTTGGGTTCAGCAGTTTGATTGTGTAAAGAATGGTATGGAGGTTGATTCATACAAAGGTGCTATTTGTTCATCTCAGCTGCAGTACTCCAAAACCATACACCACTCTTTTCTAATTTTGTTCAATTTGTCAGACTAAGTTTAAGAGGAATCTGCTATAGGTGAGTTTTTTCTTACAGTGCTGTTATTTTTATGATATATTTACATTTTAATTTATTTATTAAAAAGTCATTGCAATATTGAACTAATTTTACTAAAATTAATGCAAATGCTAAAAATGATACCCAGTATAATATTATTTAAAAGGAATGCATTTCCTGTTTGGTGTCAATGAAGGGCACTTGAGCCTTCCTGATGGTACCGTAAGGGAACATAATACAACAAAGCTTTGGAAAAACGGAGAAATGTGATATTGAAAGTGTAATTAGCAAATCCAGTAGAAATTCCTAGCTTGTCTTAAAGAGCATGCATGCTGTTTTCAAATACCCAGATAAAAATTCCTAGCAATTTCCTTTAAATTCCCACAGGGATGTCTGCAGAGGCACTCATTACAAATGCATACACGGCCCTTTTTAGGAGACAGCTGAGTCAGGCTAAGGTTTGGTGCAAAATCTGAGGTCCATTTCATTTCTAGCTCTAGTCCTTAGAGAGTGAAATTATACATTATAAATATAAGCCGTTTCTGGCTTTAGCATGGAGGGAATCTTTACTAGAGACAGACAGCAAAACAGAGGGCGAGTGGGGAGGGTGGCACTGGACCAGCATGGTGTAATGGAGTTGGAAGTGTCTTTAATTACACATGTGGCTCTGTGACTGTGCAAGTGCGAGGCCAGTGAATCTGCTGGAGAGAGAGAGAGAGACACACAGTCCGAATAAGCAAAAGAATAAACCATAACAAAAGATATAAGCATCACTTATCAAAATCTTACACATCCAAAGAAAACAAAGAATATAGAAAAAGAAACAAAATGATTCTGTATGTAGACAGAAAAGAAAGAGGAAGCAGAAAAACAGGGAGGGAGGGAGGAAGAGAGAGGAGTGCTGCTTGGTGTGGGCCCCGTGCTGTAAATTGCATCTGTTCCTAATTAGGGAGTGCTAATGAAGGCCCGTGTTCGTCCCGGTCCCACTGAGAGACGGGCTGGCTCACAGCCTTCATCACAGAGAAACGAAAAAAGCGAGCGAGAGCGTCTTTAATATCATTCGTTAGTTAACACAGTACCAACTTTATTTTAAACAAAAGACTGAAAGGAAATACGATGGTAACTGCAGGCGGATTCGTCTATTTGTATGCAGATTCCTATAGAACTACAGGATGATGGTGTTTTGTGTCTTTTTAGGCTTACACACTTGGCTGTGTAAGTGTGTGCGTGCACGTTTGTAAGCAGCAGGCGTAATTAGCAGGGATTTCTCAGATAACGAGTTTTTCCTCCAGCAGCAGGGGACAGGGTAAGGTCAGGCTGAGTCGGACATTCCCACACCCTGCAGTGAATACAGGTGGCCTTCCTCTTCACCACACCCTCCATGGTGCGCACAACGTTTTTGTTGGTCATGAGCTCATTGCTAGCATAAATTCTCTATCCTAGAAGGGCAAGTGTATTATGTCTTTGAAATAATTAAATCCCAAACAGTGAAATTAACTAAATAAAATGAGTTCGTTTTACTCAAATGTTCTGGGGTGTCACTGGGGTGGTGGAAAGGTGCTATATGTACTTTAAAGTGCTCATATGCATGGTTTAGGGGTAATTGAGGTGCAAAGGTTTACCTTTTTAAAGGGTACCATCCCAGAGAGTAAATGCAAAAAAGTTGTGTAAGCTCATTAACTTATTATATTACTGAGTTGTTGCAAAAGATTTGCAGCAGATTTCTGGTTAGGGTTTGTATTTTAGAATAAAGGCCCATTCATACCAAGCACGATAACTATAAAGATTACGATAATGGTACCTATATTTGCGTCCACACCAACGAACGATATCGTCTGTTTATTATAAGCTCAAGCGCTCCTGCTGCTTTTAAATTCTCAAGCGAGTGATAGCAGGGTTGATTCTGATTGGTTGTCAATGTTTTTATCGTCCATCAGCTGGAAAAAATAATTCTGAAAATGATTCCCAACGATGTAGCTTCTCTGTCCTTTATCGTCATGTGGTGTGGATGCTGCCATTCTTTAACATTGAGATCGATTTTTAGAACAATATCGTTTTCGTTATGAACAGGCCTTAAGATTGATGCAGGGAGAGATATGTTGATGCACGGCTGTCTGTGGAGGATCAGAATTTTTCAGAAACCTCAGGATTTCATCAAAAATAATATTGGTGGAGCAGTTGGAGGCTTGGTGCCTTGCTCAAGGTCTTACTTCAGTCGTGGTGTATTAAAGGTGGAAGTGAGCACTTATTATTCACTCCCCCGACCTACAATACCCACCCGTACAAATTTTACCACATGCTTAATCTTTGGGTTTGAATTGATGTAGCTGATTTCCTCAGTTGTTTTGATTTATGCTAACTTATTACAAGTGTAGAGGAGAAAGCTTAAACCACACAAGCCCAATTTGCACCCCTGAATGATTTTTTTTCACTGTCGAACAGAACATGCTGAACAGTTGACAAGGTCATTTGTTAACCATCTGTTTTTATTCTCTAGTCATGTTTGATTTAACGAGTCAAATCATCTAGTGTGCACATTCAAAATTCTAAGGCTAAAAAATGGTCTTCATGTCTGTGGTCTCCCACGGTTTTAAAATCATTTAAGAAAAAACATCAGGAGATGGTATGGAAAGGGTCAGTAGTCCTTGACTGAAAGCACCATTTGACCAGAGGATGGAATGTAACCAATGTGTACAGCTATTGGTGCGGCCCTCTCACAGTCCGCAGTAAAGGTATTCAACTCGCACAAAAGGAACAGCTTGTGCACATCCCCTCCCAATTACTGACCCTGACAGGGGTAAACAGAACTCCCCTCCAATCTCTCCTACATCTCCCACCACCCAGGCCAAGCTGCGGCCCTTTGATCAGCCTGGAGCTCATTAATGCTCTTATCTGCTTTAATTAGCTCCCAGGGTCACGGCGGCCCCTCTAAAGCCGACCCTAGACCAGCTGTTCAAGAACTCAGATCAGCATGCCACGGTGGGCAGATCTGGGTGGAAGTTTTTTCCAAAAGCAGATACAGGATCAGTTTTTGTGGCTGCAAGTTCAATCGTAAAGCTTTAGGCATGTGAAAGTGGAACAGGACCTGAATCAGTAGCTTTTGAGTCATTGCTTTAGATCTGACAGGGTCAAATGTAATTCCATATACCTTATTTATGTTTTAATATGTCTGCATTTGTGTAAAGCAGGACAAAATCCTCATTAAGGAGTTATTTGGAAGCTTAGCCCCAGATTAGGTCATCCCACCCAATGTTACTCATCGTCCAAGAGCCGCACGCTATCAAGTTTCATGAGACATCTCATAATGAGGTCCATTGACTATAAAAGCTTACAAAGTTACTTAAGCGTTCAGCTGTGCTGCTGGAACTGAGGACAAACGTTTGTGTCATTTAGAATGTGTTGTGTTCATGCATACATGCATACAAGCAGGTGTCGGTCCATTGTTGTATAAACTAGCACACAGCATGTCTCTACTGTACTCACAAGAGAGGGGAATAGTGCATCAAAACCAAAGCAATTAATCCACAGCATGCTCTCCTGCTGCTCTGTAGGACAAACCGCCTTTGAGGCAACTGAAGGTAACCCAGACAATTAACTAGAGGGATCAGGTCTGGACAGGGCCCCTAGATGCAGAGACATGGGGAACTGAAGACACTACACAGAGTGTTCTAAAAGTTTTTAATATGATTAAATGGGTCATTGTTGTTATGGAGAACATTTTGAGTTCTGTACAGTAAAAATGGTGAAACATTATTATTATAGTTATAATGAAGTATTCTATATTTTTATCATTTATTTCGGAAAATGACTCCAAACTTCAGCGTGACATGATCTTTTAGAAATCATTCTAATATGCGGATTCTTATTATCAGTGCTGAAAACAATTGTGGTGAGAAATGTTGTAATTTCCTGGAAGATGATGTTATGAAATGGCTTGTATACTTTTTTTATATTATATTTTTTTCTTGTATACTTGTAATTTATTTTAAAAACGACTAGCAAGGAAGAGAGGACAAGAAAGGCAGAAAACTATATACTTTGTTTAAAACATTATTTTTGAAGTCTGATGCAACAATGACATAATGAAGTATTTTGGATCTAGGAATACTGAAATCATCTCCAAGTATTTCAGTTATTTAGTCTTTTACATGTTTAATTACATTTGGATTGACAGGGAACTAATCCATAAAAATTTGCTTGGAAAAAAAAAGAGCAAAAGGTATTGAATCTTCATGTTAAATTTACACCAGCACTACATTTCTTGTACATGTACAGTATAAGAGCAAGAAAGACCGAGCAGAAGCCACACAAGCGTTCAAATATGCACATGCTACCACTGAGGTGAGTCTACACATGGCTCCTGGCATCTGCAAGCACCTGTAACTTTGTGACAGTGTATCAATAACGATTCATTTCATTAACAGCAGACGTGTCGGGTGCTCAAATGTGTGCATGCAGCATGTGCACAAAGTTATTCGTAGAAGTGAAGGTGGGTTGTTAAAAAAAAAAAAACGAAGCGAAGACCCTCGATGTTGCTAATTCATTTACAGATTTAATTAGATGGATGGAGCCCCTCGCAGTTATTAAAACAGAGGGGAGAAAATGTTGCCAGCACCACAGCACTTTTTAATTATGACTCCAGATCCCTGCTTGCTGACGTCTGGGGAACTGCTTAATTAAAATCCTCATTATTTTACTTTTAATTAGTTCCCCCCTCTTTTGTTTCCTCTCACCATATGGCCATGTTCCATGGTCAAATCAACTTAATTGAGCTAATTAAGCTGATCAGTTTAATTATTCAAAGTCTTCTGATTGGATGGAATTGCTGTCCAGCACCCCCCACCCCCCTTCATTTTTGTCATTCTCTTATTCTCTCTTGGAACTGGCTGTCTCCTGCTCGGTTATGCTCAGATCACGCTCATTTATTCATCAGTGACGTACAAACTATGGCCATTGACCTCACAGCCCCTGCTGCTGGGACAACAGTGCCTACTGAGCCTATTGTAGTGTCCCTGAGGTGCTTTACTGCCACATAAATCCATTCATAGTAAGATGAGCTGACAACCAAAAATGTAGGCTACTTTGGCCATCAGTAAATTATATTTTTTTACTCTAACTGGACTGTCTAAGTAAAGTAGTAGTCATAGCCATTAGGAACAAAAACTACTCTGCTAAGTCTTCTAATAAGAGCCACTAATTAGAGCTGGCCTGTCTTTTGTTTCTATAACACCTCAACACTTACCTATTCGTCTTACTGGTTTATTTTTGTGTTTAAATAGGGGATACTGTTGTGTCATAATCTGCCGCATCAACGCTAATCTTGAAGCATCTCTGTTTCTCTTGCTGCGTCACGCCACGTTGCCCCGTCCACACTGCAATCTCATTGAACCGAAATATTGTCCCTCATGGATAATAACCATCAAACAATGACGTGTATACGCTGCTTGTGAATGCTGTTATCAGATGTGACAAATCATTCACGTTCCACAGGGAAACATAACGTCTTAAAAGGACATCCATACTGTATGGTGATGTATGCCTGATGTAATAAAAACACAACATTTATGTTGTTGGTTTTATATGGAAGGCGGAGTGGGTCAAAAGTCATACAACAAGGAGTCATACAAAACCAATTTTTCACAAGCTAGTATCATTCTTTAGGGTCTTAATGGAAAGTTTGTAATATAGTTTGTTTAAAAATTTGTGTAAAAAACGCTTATTTTCCCCTGTCGAAAACAGCTCTTTTGAAATCACTCTGTTCTGTGTACTTTCCCTTTAAATCTTCAGGAGCTCCACTGACCCCGCCCCTCTTTTCTGAGGCACTCTGAGAGGATAGCTGTTTCACACCTCCGTGAAGTTGGCCCCCCACCCAACGCAAAACGTCACAAAAATAGTCTCAATCGTTTGTGCTCGTTTGTGCTG
>JAUCNO010000795.1:10067998-10081158 GCA_032353835.1 Enteromius viviparus | reverse complement strand
TTTTGACATAAAACTTTGATGACACCGCTTGCAGATGGGTTTTTGGTGATCAATGATGTTGCGCTTGTCATCAGCCTCAAAAACAAAAAAACTTCCAAACATGGCTCTTTCCTCCTTTGTTTTTAACGAGCAGATTCAGAGCCGCCGCATCAATAGCACCGGTGGTCGCCATCTCTCTGTGCTTTTATGAAGATGCCGCAACTGCGCACCTTTCAGGTAGCGCAGCAATAACCAGGTTGACCCGTTGCTCGGTACTTCAGAAAACCTGGTACCGTAACATTTCAAATTTTTTAGTACCGTCTTGGTACGGAAGTACCGAGTCTTTTGACAACACTAACCCCAAGTAAACACTTTAATTCAATGGCCCACTATTCTACTTACCTAACAGTAAGTAACTTTGCAACAACATGTCAACTAGTAGTAGTAGACACTTTACTTTGATGGGTCCACAACATACAACTTACTGACTATATGAAACATTGAAAGTATGTCAACTTGTCATTCCACTGACTTATATTTTGTTCTAAAATATTGGGCTTCAAAAAAGAAACCTATGGACAGATGTAACGTTAATTAATACTTATACTGACAATGCATGAGAGTTTGCTAAAAGTGTTTGCTATGGCTCACCTTTAGATGGTAGACATTACCCTGGGCCCTCATAACCATCTCACTGGCAGGGATAGACTGTCCGCATGCACTGCAAGCTCCACTGTGACCAAACAACCTGCGCACAGAGGTGAAAAACAACGATGAATTAAATATACAATAATATTTGAACAGCGATAAAGCATTAGTTGAAAGTCAACATATTCAAACATCCAAAATACACGTTTCCTTAAATGTTTTCTCATTATATGGATAAAAAAAAATGGTTTCCCATATTGCAAAATGACACACAAATCACCCGGAAAACAAAACATCTTACACTGATTCACTCCTTTTCCTTCCACAAATGGGAAATTCGTTTTTTGCATCCATAGCTTGAGTGATTTTGCAATGTGCTTGTTTGTGAGTGTGTGGCTTGGATGGCAGGGCACCAAAGCCCCTCTAGTCCTAGACTGCAGCCTATCAGCTAATCTGGAGTGGCAGCGTAATTGGTGGCAATGGGTGGGGGGTGGCTATAGGAGCCTCTGATCCACCCTTGGCTCCTAATTAGGGTGCACTTGATTACTCTGCTGCCTGAGCTTGAGGTTGTTATGGGCAATTTTAGGATAACACTCAAATGAGTTCAAGTCGCGCTCTTGATGAGCTAAAAGAAAAAAAAATGCATCTACACGCACTCGTTCATATAGAGATAAAACCCAGATGCACACAAACAACACGCAACATACATGCATTCCACTCGCGCACATGCACACAAACAACTTGTTTTCATTCAGAACACCTGGAGCCACCATGTCACAGTCATGTTTCAGTAGGAAACGTTTCTTCCCTCTCTGGGGTCTTTATTGTGACGGTAACCAGACCAGTTTGGCAGCTAATTCTCACCGCCTCACTTTCTCCTCTTCCCCCTGCCCTCTCTCAACCCCTCCTCTGCTATCACTGTCCCAGCTCTGACTGCTCGCAGTAATGAATTTTTGATCTTAATCCAAACAGTAATTTAATAAGAGACGGCAGAAAGGAGCCCTGTTCTCCCTAATTAATGCACCCTACTTTTATCAGACCTCAGGCTCCACGCTGTGTCATTTGGTAATGAAGCTCTGCCCTTTTGATTAGCTGTATTATACATATTTAATACTCTGCAGATTGAGTACACCTTAGATGCACTCTTAAACTAAATATCCATAAGACCACCCTTGACACGTAGGCCTGTAACATGTTAACTAAACTAAAAAGTGTCGTAAGATATATGTCCTTTACTGAAGAGTTTTGCTTGAGTTGTTGTAGACCCCAATGTTGTCATTAACTGATCATAGGTTGCCTGAACTAGTTAAAAAAAAAAAAAAAACATTCCCATGCAGGCCTTCACGGTGCTGCATGTGGATTTTGTAGAGTTTAAAAACAGTATCTACTTTTCTTTTTTGACAGTATGTAATATTACATTATAAATTAACAACAATATATATATTAGGGATGCTCATTTTAACCGGTTAACCGTTAACTGACCGATTTGAATTTTGACCGATTAATACAATCAGTTAAACGGTTTAAAGGGTCATTTTATTTATTTCAGTATTTTACCTACTCATATAAATTCTCATTTTATTGGCCAGATTCACACAGCAGCAGAACATAGTTGTTGAGCCCTAATACAGGGAGTGACAACCGCGTTCTGTAACGGAACTCACCTGGAAATGATCAGGACTAACAACCGCGTTCTCGGAGCACACACGCTGTGTGAACGGAACTGGACACGTCATTCACTGCTGAAGAGAGCCGCTCTGAAGTACAAACGCGCATCTCCCGGGTGCTTTTATGTGTGTTTTGAGTAACTTATAGTGATGGAGAAATGAGCTGCGTGTCATCTGAAAGTTTTCTTAAATCTCGTCAGTTTTCCGCCGGAGCCGCTCTCATCAGTTTTGTGTTTTGTGTGCGATTCATATGCTCCACTTTCTGCGCATAGCTGCTGTCAGTTAATGAAGGTTTGATGAAAGAACTCACACCTCGATTGGATTACTGTCATGTCAGAAAGTGGTAAGACTTAGTTTTGTGGCCATGGTTGATATTAATTGGGTCACTGTTGCCAACTTTTTTTCTTTCGTTCTGTTGTTTGCTAGTTTTTGCGCATGTACAATGAATCCTGCAGAAAACAAATTGTACTATTTTAACGGGTCACAGGCGCTTATCCTTTCTAATTGAATTCAATTCTCATTTAAAATAATGTTGTTAGTTAACCGGTTAATAGTCGGTTAATGAGCGTCAGTTGTCGGTTATGAGAAATAACCAAAATGAGCATCCCTAGTGTGGAAGCCGGTTTCCACCACTGAATAAAAAATAAAAAAAGGTTATTGCGACTTTTAATCTCAGAATTGCAAGTTAAGTCTGTTCTGACTTAATATCTTTCAATTCTGTGATAAAAAGTCGCAATAACCTTTTTTTTATTTTTTATTCAGTGGCGGAAACAGGCTTCCATAAAAATGAGAATGAATGTTCTCTAAAAACAAGCTGAAGGCTTGTGTGTTTCTAAAAGGCTACTTACAAATAATAAAAATAAACAAATACATCAATTTTAAAAAATATATATGTATCTCATGACTTTTCTTGGTGAATGCCAACAAATGGACGCTATTAAACAAAAAGCTCACATGCTGTCATTTTACTTACATCCTCAGCCTTTGACTTGTGCAGAACATATCCTTTCTTCCAATCAGCTCCCTCGTTGGCCTTACGAATGTTGAATTCCACTTTGGCTCTATCTTTATTTTGCTGGGCTTTCCATTCATCCAGAGTCATCTCCTTAGCACTTTCTTCTTTAACCTCTTCAACCTCATTCTCCCTGTGGAAACAGCAACAAAAATTGAGCTAAAAGTCCTGTTCAATTAGTTGAACCATAAAGAATCAATTAATAAGCACTACAATTAAGAACATTAATTACTGTAAAACACTGTAAATGTGCTTTTAACAGAACCATTGTTCTTGAATCAATCCTAATGTTACACACTACGTTTTTGTTTAATTATAGGTGGGAACTTATTGCTAACAGTGGCGGCAGCAAATGGCAAGCGGTGACTCAGCAGTGTAATTTAGAGCTGAAGTGTACACACTTGTTCTCCGAGTCAGCAGGTGGGTGCTCCTCTCCTTCAGGGGTGTCCTCAGTAACATTTGACTGGTCAAGCTCGCTGTAAATGGAAAGGAATGCATGCAATTTCACAAAATATAACAAACCAAAATAACCTCCAACTGACCAGACTGTGAATCAAATTCATCTGCATTTCTGGCAGACAAAGGATCTGTTGCTCCACTGACCTCAACTCATCCTTAACAGTGCCCCAGTTATGAGATCCACTCCCTCCTCGTTTTTCCTCTGCTCTCAGGCTGCTGAAACAAAAATTAACACTTAGCTTTGATATGTCACAGGCGGCATTACAGTTGGAGTTAACATGTGGACGCAAATGACTTACGATCGGTCGCTACCGCTGTGTCTGTCAAACTCGCGTTTGCCACGAGAGTCAAAGCCGTCAGTCCTGCCAACACCTCTGCCCCGGCCTCCGCGCCCTCCTCTGGCACCTCCACGCCCCCGGAACGGCCTGTCACCAACAGACCTGAAGAAAAGAGAAAACAAAGCATTAAAAACATTGAATTAAATATTTTCACTACAAAATCTCAAGGATCTACCATGTACTACCACACAAACAACTCACTTCTCTACAGAGAATTCTCCACCCTCAGCAGGTTTTTCCTCAGCGGGTTTGTCAAAGCGTCGTTCACGTGGTGGCCTCCTGTCAGGCCGCCTGTCAGCTGGTGGACGACCCTCCCCCTGACCTCCCTGAGGCTGGGATCCTGGCTGACCCTGCTGATCCGGTCGGCGGCCCATTTTCCTTATGCCTGCTAAACAGACACAATAATGATTTGAATCTGTTGACACTAACAATCACCACAGAAAAAACAATAATGAATGAATCTTAATCATAAATTTCACTCAATGTGCTTAAGTACAAAAATTGTAATTCGCTCAACCCTCAAAATTGCTCTGAAACAGTGTTACATTTCATTAGTGTAAAGCCTGAATTATAGAATCTGTGATCAATTAATATTATATTTCTTAAAATTTTAGGCAAAGGGTATTATGTATTATTTTACTGCTGTTTGATAACCTATTGTTCAGAGTTAAGTGTTTTTTTTTACTCTCCAGAATCGTGATCTTTATTCTAAGCAAAAAAATTATAATTGTGATTCTCATTTTATTCATATAAATAAAATAAAAAGTTAAGGTTATTGCTGCTTAAGAAAATAAAAACATGGTTACAATAGTTAATCCATGGTAGCCACCAAATTTACCATGGTACTTGTAGTAAACCTGTGGTTAAACAAATGGTATTAAATACTCAAGAAAACATGGTTACCACACTTTTACAGCAACCAATTATAACAATTAGTTACTGTAATGGGTATCTTCTAAAGATAAAAAACACAAGAATGTTAATGCATGTAAATTCTTGCACACTATCCTCTTAACTGCAAAAACGTACAATACCTAAATTTTTTGAAAGGGAAGAACGATGTAAACAATTATTCTATTACTTATTCAGACTGACTGGTTAAAGTTGTGTGTTTCTTATTTACTCGCGCAAGAGACGTGTGTGTTTTTCTATACTTAGTTTTCACACTAGCAAAACAATAAACCCCACGATTTGTGTCTTGATAATAATGGTTTGCGCCTCTTCACTGATCCCACCCTCCACCTACAGAAATAGACGCTCTCGCGCGACCCAACAGCTGATCACGCGCCCGCCGTCCCGCCCGCGCGCACCTGTTCACGAGCCGTTGCCTCTTCTCATCCAGATTAGCGAGGGCCACTGACACCCGAAAAAAAAAACGCTTGACAGCCCTAACTTCAGAATAGTTAAGACCGGGGCAATTTAAAACGTAATGAAGTTAAAAGCCGGCGTTGAGCGACTAACAATAGGAGGGTTTTCAATGGGAGTGTCATGTCTGAGAGGACGGACTCCGTTGCCTCAAACACGAGGTTGGAGCTGCACTGCTGCTCGACGCTAATAAAAAGCCATGCGATAACGGAATGTGTATTTAGGGACTATCAATAAACAGTCGTGTTAGTAGTAAACGAAAGATTTTCAATAGTATGTCGAGATAAATGCACATATATACCCGACTTTTAACAAACTGATGGTTATCATTAGGCCTGCAGTTCACGAAGAATCTAGAAAATAATTAAGCAGCAACAGGTTCCACTAACGTGCGTCAAACAGAAACAATGAACGACGCAAAAAAAGCATTTTTGCTAAAATAACTAAGTTTTTGAGACGTCAGGCAGTTCAACAATAGTGATGTGCATGACCTCATGGGCTTAGTAGCGCCTTTTGCAGACTGTTCACCTAGAAAAGTGTGAGAAAGACATGTTCAATGCAAGCGATATTTACCATCTTTCTTGATAGGAACGGGAGCTTGTGTCTCTTCCTTCTTCTCGGTAGCTGGGTTTCTTCTTTCTTTCTGTGACTCCTTTTTGGGCTGCTTTGTAGCCTGCGCTGAGGTCTTGGCGGCACCAGGAGCGGGCGCGTCCTTCTTCTTCTGTTCAGCCTGCTTTAACACCTCAAATGGATCCTCTTCATCATCAAATAGCTGGTCGAACCGATTGGTTACGACACAGCCGAAACCTTCTTGCAGATGTCCGGGCATGATGGCCCCCTTTCAGCAGGATTCTCCTCCGATTCTACGGGGCTTGAGCGAGCACTTCGCTGCGAGATGCCACAAGATGGCTGGAAAAGACTCGCGCTTCTCTTCCGGCGTAAAAGACATCCGGGACTCTGACCGCAAGGTCTTATGGGACATGTAGTCACATATACTATATTCTCCAAAGAAAAGAGAGATAGAGAAACGACTCAAAATAGTTTTAATTTACTAGATTAGTTTTTCTATTGTCATTGTATTAAAATAATCTATTATTGTAGATTATTGTAGAAAATGATGTTAAGATCTACCAATCTAAATATTTCGCTTCATTTTTTGTTTGTGTCAAAACTATAACTGTCAATGAATGAACTTCTCTCTTATAAAAAATACTTCTCTCAAAATATAAAAAAACGTGTTTTACCCATTGACACAGACCCTTAATACCCCTTGCAAGATCACATGTCAGATCATGGAACCCCATGACTGGTCTTCAAAACAGCTCAAATTAGATTTGGTCTGGAGTATCCCTTTGATAGCAGTCATTCAGCAATATTTTCAAAAAATGTTTCATGTCACGTGTTAATTATTAGGATCTCTTGCCAGTTTAATTAAAGACCTAGTAATGCATGAATGGGTAGGCTTAAGTGGGATATGTTAATGATTATGTTGTTACAGGTCTACTTGTCTACCAGAACCAGGTGAACAAAGTAATTTCTTCAAAGAAACTTTCTTTCTTTCTTTCTTTCTTTCTTTCTTTCTTTCTTTCTTTCTTTCTTTCTTTCTTTCTTTCATTTACTACTTTAAAATTATTGTATGTATACATTGCTATTGTTTTATTCTTGTCTTAGACCTATGCTCATCCTAAATTCTCACACTTACATCATTATAAACCTATTTTGTTAAGTAAAGTCAAACCCATTGACTTCCACTGAATGGAAAATATTGGGAAATTTCTCAGAATTCCTCTTTTACACAGAAGTCAGACAGGTTTGTGAGAGGGTGTGTTCACACTTGCCCCTCTTTGATTTAGTTAAAACATTGGTGCAGTTACGCTGTACAGCTTAAGTGTAAAGAAACACTGATATGCACCAACACACCAAACTTTTATGGTGAACTTTGATGGGGTTTGCCTAAAATAATAGAAAACAGAAAAATCAGTAAAGAACTATTTTGTCTGCAATAATCCCTTTAGCTATTAAATCGTAAAGCAAGTAAAACTGGTATAAGCTACATACCAAAAATGTCTAATTATCAGTTTCAACCCCAAACAATATATTTGTGAGAACTGGATTAACATTCATCTTTGCTGGCAATAATATGCCTAATATTAGGGATTAAATTAAATAGGCTACTAGTTTAAAACAGGTTTTTTTCTCCACCTCTCACATCGTTAACATCAGTATGCAATCTAATTTTTCTTCTTGTCACAGACATACAGTATGTCTTTTATATTGACAAAGCTTTATAGCGAAGTGTTAAAGTTTCTTTAAACTGTAATAAAGGCAGAAGCAGTGATGCTCGAGCGCAGGAGGACAGAAGACGGCTGTGATGGACATTCAGCTAATGGACCCTTGACTGACTACAATTCGTGGTTTATTGCAGAAAGCGTTTTTCTGCGTACAAGGATGCCAAATGTGGTAACGGAGGCGATGATTGAGTCTTATGCGCTCATGATTTTGGTGATGTCAGCGTTCTTTGTGTACTTTTGTGGCATGGTCTGGGCATTCTGCAACCCTAAACTCAGCGGCTTCGCTGAAGAAACAGAGTGCGACACGAGCAGTTTTTCACAAGTACCTTTGCAACAAATCTTTGCGGATCCTGAAGATGTGGAGACAGCTCAGCCGGTACCTACAAGACATTTAACCAGCCACGAGATGCTGTATGAACCGACACGCACTTACATTGCTTCATCCTATATTGTGGATTAATACTGTTTAGTTTGAAGAAAACATCGCAAAGTATGTTCAAGAGAGTTAACCTATGTACCAAACATCTGCACCAAAGGACTCCAGCGTCAAGACAAAGGTAAGACTGACAAGTCGTCGTATTACCTGTGCTCAAAAATATAACATTTATTTACAAAACATACAAAGTCAAGATGGTTTCAGCATGCACATTTTTTTTATTAATACAGGGAAGTGCATCTTTATGATCTTCGTCACCATGGCGACCCACCAATATCTGCAATTTCTCTATAATGCCAACTCTCATCCAAGAGTATTAGAATCATTACTTTCTGATATGTGTAACAAGCTTATTTAATGCCATGTAGTTTAATAAATTTGTTTAAAGGCACTTCATATTACTTTGTTGATTAAGTTGCACATGTTTCTGTACTGCGAGTCATTCATATTTATTTAGTTTGTAGGATCAGGATCAGGTCTGTACAATACCGATTAAGTTTATATTTAAGGTGATTTATTCATCATAAAATGTACATATACAGCTCCACACATACATTTTTATTAATTTGAAAGAGCAGATTCAGTTTTCTTTAACACAGCTGGTACTGATTTTGACCCAAATCTATCAGCAATGACACCATAATATACATGGTATATTTTTTTCATATTAATCAGATCATCTTGGAAGAAACCCCTTTGGGGGCGCAATAAAACGCACATTAAAAACAGCTAAAATACATGCCAGATTTGTGGTCCGAGACTGCTGACTGTTCACAGTAATTACAATTGTAAAAACCATTCAATTTGGAATGCACTGCAACAAAACCAATATAAATTGCACAATACTTATGACTCAAACTCAAACAGTAGAGCATGGTGACAGCAAAGTTTTGAAACATTTGATTGCAAGGGAAAGCAAGAGCAATGCAAGTCAGTTTGAATTAAAGCGCCTGCTAATTGCATTAAAGTACCTTTTGAAAATAAAATCTAAAATCAAAAGTGATGCACATGACTTGTTAAATAACCATACTAGATTAGCATAATAATTTCATATAAAATGTTCCTATAGATCTTCAAGAAAAAGAAATATTCATGATGTGTTTATCCACTCCTTAGAGTATACTTCAAGATGGAAATGTGTTAAAAGTAATAGAACGCATGAGGTTTTGTGTCCATATTTAGTTTTTTGCTTTGATATCTACATCCTCATCTCTTAGTTTCTTCCGCACTGTATCCTCAAGTTGTAATAACTTCACATAGAGAGCCTCTGACATGTTTTCATCAATATCCATCTGAAAACAAATGATGACAGTATCAGTAATGAATAGTATATGAACAACAGCTGAGTAACAATAAAGTCCATGCATTCCTGTGCATAATTAAATAAATCACAAAGCATTTAAAAACCTATAATTTGCTATTTAAAATAGCTTAAAATAGACTAAAATTGGCATTAAAAAAGATAAGGGAGAGAACCTGATTGTCAGTTCTGACCTTGTGTGGTTGGGTGTAATTGTTTCCAAGCCCAGAGGTCAAACTGTGGTATTTGGCCATCGGGTCCAGTGACTCAGGTTTCTGCATGAACAGCCAAAACTGTGTAATAAAAAACAATAGATGAAAAATGACACCAGGAGAAAGCGATGAGGCCCAGACAACCTTGAATGAACCAAGTTATTTCTCCATCTGACATGCAACACTAAGCTTCACAAACCATTAGAATCAAAGTGGCTTTCACATATTAACTTATTTTTTCAGTTTTGCTGTTGAACCATTCGGAAGAAATTAATGGAGTACAATTCATTGTTAAACTTGATGATGCTAAATGAACGTTTGTGTTGGTGCTAGTACTTACCAAAGCTTCTGCTCCATTGTAAGGTGAGAGAGTAAAAGTGTTGGTGAAGATCCTTATCTGATGAGAAAGGACATTAACATAATTTATGTGATTTTTCTATTATTGTGTTGATATACCAAATTACATAAATTGAAGACTTACAAGCCACATTATTGGCATGATGAGAGTCCAAAAGAATGATGGTAGAATGCCATAGGTGAGGTTAGTCATGACCAGACCAGGACAGATCACTGATGAGTACAACCCCTGTGAACAGATTACTGGTTTCATGACTAAATCACAGTTATGATAATCATAATTAATTATGGTTTAAAACATGCCATGTATTTAACAGTTTTCTGTAGGAAACATTTAACTTACCTGGTTGTTGTAGTGGCGGTTTAGAGCTAAACTAAGTAGATCAGACGCATATTTCGAGGAGCTGTAGGGCTCACGGCCTTTCTGATGCTGTATGTCATCTAGACTGAAAGCCGATCGCTGGGCATTGCTAGAAGATGTCCAGATCACTAGAGAATTGTGGTCCATTTGACACAGTAATGGCTCCAGTTCTCTTACCTGTCACAGAAACACAAAATACAGCTGGATCAGGGATTGTACTGCTTCATTGCTGCACCATTTGCAGTGCTCCACAGAATTACAAAGAA
This sequence comes from Enteromius viviparus, assembly GCA_032353835.1. Taxonomy (NCBI): domain Eukaryota; kingdom Metazoa; phylum Chordata; class Actinopteri; order Cypriniformes; family Cyprinidae; genus Enteromius; species Enteromius viviparus. The sequence continues at coordinate 10,070,467 of JAUCNO010000795.1, read as the reverse complement.
TTCTGAAACCAGCTTCAGTAGATTTTTGAGTTTTCTCAACTTGCATTCAGGTTATACAACAAATTTTTGTAAGTTTTCTTAACTTTTAGATTTTTACAGTTTGCATTAGTTGATCCATAAAAGACCTGTATATAAATAAAAAAAACTGTTAGTGTAAGTTTTTTTTTTTTCTGGATTCTTTGAGAAATAAAAAGTTTAAAAGAATAACATTTATTTGAAATTGAATTTACTGAACAACATTCTTTTTGTAATATTTAAATATATTTACTGGGTTTATCAGTTTAAGTAAAATTAAACTTTTTTTAACCTAATTAACCAATTTTTAACCAATTAAACACTGATGTACATTTTTCTTATTATATGATCTTATATTATAAACTGATCAAAAAGAATTTGAGTGTGTGGGATGAGACAGAAGCAAAGGGCAACTTGACTGGAAAAACAAGCCTCACTCCTCCTCACTCAGTGCCTTTCCAGCAGAAAATCGATACGTCTTGTCTGGCCTTCGAGGACATGCAGTGTCATATCTACTGCAAATTTAATGTCTGGGCCACTTGAGCCACAATAATACAACTGTATAAAGAAGCATGAGGAAAGAGCCCTCTGCTCGGCTTCCAGCACTGATGACCAGATGCCTTAGAGCAAATGAACAAGCTCTTTAATTAGCAAACAGCAACAAAGAAGCACAGGGTTGCAATTTGAAGACTCAAAATAACTTCAGGACTAGAGAATTTCAGATGAATTATTGATTGGGACAGCTGCCAGAGAACAAGTTGTTGACAACAGTGAAATTAATTCTGTGGCATTTATGAGTGAAATATTGTTCCAGGAAATCTTTTTGAGGAAGATTTGTTTGATAACGTTGTATCGAAAAAAACTAAAAAAGGGAAATGTGATTAACGCTGAAAAAAATAAACTACTTTTTTGATTTTTTGTTATTACATTTATTTTTATGTATGGTCATAGAAACACATATTTCTAATCCATCAACTTACCAGAAGGAAATGACCAAAAAGATTAGTGGCAAAGATCTCCTGCAAACCATTGGGTGTGACCTTATCTTCCTGGGTCAGAAGACCCTCCCCCGTGGCAAACATGCGAACCATATTACTAATGGGAAGAAAAATATAACAATTAATTATTCAGACAGTGTTTATGGGTCTGGTGGGCCAGTTACATTATTGGCAATTTTGTTAAAATACTACTAAAATATCTATACTCCATCCCAGTTTCAACCAATGTAAACAACATGGTTAATATTTGCCCTTTACCTTTGTAAAATAACATTTATGAGTGTTAAAAGTATTTTTGTTGTTGACATTTCTCTCTCACACCATAGGACACATTGATAAGTCAACTATCTATATACAGTATGCAACAATCATACAATAAACTGTACGGAGCATGATGGATGCATTATAAGCAAATATATGTAAGCATTTTTTTTTATTTTATATACTGTATTGTACTATTATGTTTGAGTATTGTAAATAAAATGACAGTATTATCAGATTTACAGTTTAGGAATGTAATGTTGGGGCACAAATTTTCTTTATAGCATATATTCAGAAACTAAAAAACTATTTTTTTTAAAGTATGTAAGGACTTTAAGATCAATATCCTTTAAGTTTTTAAGTTTAAGATCCAAAGACTTTAAGTTTTTAAACCACCATGCATAATATTGTGTGATTTATTACTCTATATTGTTCTATTTCAATATAAATTATAAGGTAATTTATTCCTGTGATGAAAAAACTTGTATTTGTAGCAGCCATTTAGCAGTCTTCAGGGTCACATGATGCTTCAGAAGACATTCTAATATGCTGATTTTGTTCTCAAGAAACATTTATTTTTATTATTATTATTAATATTACAAATATAAAACATACTACTACTAGTAATACATTCTTTACTGTCACTTTTAATTTATTTAATCCATCTATGTATATATATATATATATGTATACTGTATATATAGAATATTATTGAGCATGGAAGATTTCTGACTCTCACAGACCTGAGGCTGTTACCTGTATTAATGGCATCTGTTTGAACTCATTATCAGTATAAAAGACACCTGTCCAAAAACCTTTAAACAGTCACACAAACTTCACTATGGAGACCAAAGAGCTGTCAAAGGACACCAGAAACAAAATTGTAGACCTGCACCAGGCTGGGAAGACTGAATCTGCAATATGGTCAAAATGATCACAAGAACTGTGAGGAAAAATCCCAGAACCACACTGGAGTACATAGTGAATGACCTGCAGAGAGCTGGGACCAAAGTAACAAAGGCTAACACACTGCGCCACCAGGGACTCAAATCCTGCAGTGCCAGACGTGTCCCCCTGCTTAAACCAGTACATGTCTAGTTTGCTAGAGCATTGAAGATGAAGGAGTGGCTTCGTAAGAAGCATTTCAAGGTCCTGGAGTGGCCTAGCCAGTCTCCAGATCTCAACCCCATAGAAA
>JAUCNO010000795.1:10057519-10067898 GCA_032353835.1 Enteromius viviparus | reverse complement strand
TTGAAAATAATTGCACACCTCAGAACGTTCGTCAGCCAATCAGATTCAAGCATTCAACGGCCCCGTAGTATAAATAATATTATAGAATAGTATAATAACATGTGACTGGCTGAAAACTACATTATCTTTCAAGTAACGAGAACTCTTCTGCATATGTATGGCAGGGCTGCACAGTTTCTTTTTGGTTTTGGGATTTATGAGATTGTTTGACTTTTCAGCAGGCATCTCTGGCACTTCTACAGCAATCACAGGCAAAAAAAACCCTCTGTGTGGCAATGCCAAATAGTCAGACATCCTTGGTTGAGGTCCAAACGGACCAGTGTGGGTCTAACAGGCAACAATGCCGTGCCTTCACGGACCAATGCATCACTGCACACATCCAAACACACAGAGGTCAATTTCAAAGCCTCAGCGATTATAAACAAATCTAATCTCTGCACCTCTGGAGCCTTCAGCTCAAAATATACAAGGGAATAGAGGCCAAATTCAATCAAAGAGCTATGTAATCATCATACAGACATACGAGCAATCATAGACCCCAGTGAAAACCGCCAGAAAAATAAATGAATGATTTTTAGGGTTTGCAAAACAAGGTTACGGCTGTTTTGTAGACTAGTCAAACTTTATAACAAAATGACTATTCGGAGTTGGTTTCTAATTTGATCACAGACCATGTGGTTAAACAGGACGACTTGAGTCTAAAGTGGTGTACAGAACATGAAAAGCATGTGGGGAGTCTTTGAGTAATATAGCTGCTCCAGATGCCATGTTAAATGCACACACACACTTCCTGTCATGATTGGTGAACTTTTCTTGTCCCTTTCTTGAACAGTTTATGCAGTAAAATGAGTTCCAAAATTTGCTTGATAGCAGTATGACAGACAACACTACAGTGATCCCAACAAAATATGCTAATTTCAGCAAAATTTATGTTTTCACAAATGGACAAATTAACAATTAGTAAACTTATTTAAATGAACAAATTAACCTTTGGCTTACTCCTTTAAATGTGTGGTGAACTCAAAATGATTTGTTTAAATAAAAATTAAATAATACATACAAAACCCTTGCACAACCAAATGTTGTGCAAGATAACCAACATAATAAACTAAAAGAAGGCAGCGCAAGATTTTGTGGTGTGTAGGCTTTTGTCTATTTTCTTCAGTTTAGCCCAAAATAAATAAAACGAACACTCTTCTAAATATTTTGCGTCTGCTAGCTAAGGAAAGGAGATTAGAAAGAATGATTAAGTTCTCAAATCAGTAACATTTTATTGACTTTTCCCAGTATCATCCAGATTTCCTATCCTTCTTGTGTAACATTACGAATGATTATTTATCCATTATTGATTAGTTATCCCAGACTGCCCATTTCTTTTAGTACCTGATGTAATCGTTCTTGCAGAGGATCATTCCTCCTTTGCTGAAGCAGGTGCTGCCGATCTCTCCCAGCTGAGCCTGGCAGCAGGAGCACTTAAGGCAGCGCGTGTGCCAGTACCGATCCATGGAGAAGAGCAGGAAACGATCAGAGATCCGACCTCCACAGCCTGCACAGGAGCGGACTGCCCCACCGCTGCCTCCCGTTACTGCAACGGCGGACGTTTCCACGCGGCTGTTCACCATCGCCTGCCTGCGGGATAGAGTGCAGAAGCTCATAAATCAGCATATGTGGCCTGTGTTATCCAGGGGCATCGTTCTGCCACTATCAGAGGATCAGTCATTAGAGATGTTCCTCCAAACCTCTTCCAACATATCACCATAATACATTGTCATCATCCCGAGGAAATGTCATAGCAAAATAATGGGACAGATATTGTTTTCGCCCTGTTGTTGATTGGATTTTCATGTCCCCATACAAGAGACGAGAGAGAAAAGGATAAAATTGACAGACAAATTGGAATTATACATAACCAACTCTTTGTAGAAAAATGCCTTTTTTTATTATTATAAAAAATAACAGTGATTAGGAACATAGAAAATGACTCTGGTACATGCGGTACTATGTTCCCAGAATTCACAGCAATATGAACACATAATGTGATTACATCATTTTTTACTATTGTAATTATTTCTTTCTATTGTGGATGTGGTCACCTTTAGGTTCTTGTTTTGTAATGTTCATGGTTTTATTACATCTAAAATTATATCTGTTGTTTACCACCATTTTTAGTATTATAACTATGTCTTGAGTGTGGAATATTCATGCTTATTAAAGATTGGCATTAAGTTATAATTACACGTAAGAGTCAGTTCTAACATTTGTTTTATTTTCCACATATATACACAAGATATTGCAACCGATTGTATTCTATAACATTTTAATAATGGCCAGAAGAAAAAGTAAAAGGTTACCACTCAAAGGGAACAATTATCAGCATAACAAAATATATACAATAAATCAGAAAAATACAAAAAAGCATTAGTGGTTTATATCATAAAGGTTAATGAAGCTGAGAGCATGTCATCACCAGAGCTGAACAACACAAAATCTGACCAGAAAACAACAAACCTCTGGTGCTACTCAAATCAATGTAGAACAGATAAGGTAATTTCTTTTAAGGCACCGCTAAACAACCTGTGACCTCCATAACACGTGCTGTTGCTAATCAAATTTCGGGAGGAGCGCATACGCTTGATTAGCCTGGAACCCCATTTCCTAATCAATCAAATTCTGTCTCGTCCAATCAAAACCATAAGCCTTCCCCTTAAATAAGCCAGTTTCCTGCCCTTCCACATCTCGTTACGCATCCCTCCTCCACCCCTTCTCCGCCACATTCCACGTCTTCCTACCGGGGTGCAAGCGGAGATCGACGCCAAGCTCATCCCTCACCAGGGTGCAAACAACTTGGGATTGGTGTTCGCTGACCTCCCGGCTCACCTCCTGGACAGCACGCCAAACATGCTTAAATTGTTTATAATAAGGAAGCACGAACTCATGAATTATAAATATGGCATTTCATTAACAATAGTTAGCAAAATAATTAAACACTTTAAATCTGTATTAACATCAAATGCATTCAAAACATAAGAACATAATGGTGTTGAAGCAAGTCACAGTTGAAAACTCTTAAAGTGCAATGTTATTACCAAAGAACTACAATAAAACTAATGCTGCAGGCAATTCTATGGAAATGATGTAGTCCACAGATTTTTATATCTGCCTTAACATTATCAGTTTATATCTACAGCTCTTTCATTGCAAATATGAGTGGAGATCAAGCCCAGCTGGAGGCAGTGCAGCTTTCAAATGGCAGTAACTGGAACCATAAGGACAAACTAAAGTCTGTTTCCTTTCAGAGTACACAATCTCAGACTGTGAGTGCTGATCCGAGAACAGTTTATATGGTGTTTCTAAAAAAGAATGCTAATATGAATCAAGATTTTCACTTTTCCTTTTTTAATAAGTTTGTAGTCAGTATGCCTTGTGGTAAACAGCCTTCAACCAGCACCAGAACTCAATCACAACACCAACCACAGCTAATGATGTTTTGCAAATGAAAGTGCAGCTGATTTGTCATTCCCTGTCTGAAGATTTTAGTTTGAGTGTGTTTTCACTTATGTCAAGTGTATTTCCTTGATGAGTTACTATTCACCAGCCGTTTCCCTGCAAGCGTACAAACTATTCCCGCTCTCAATAAACAGCCTTATGCAGTTCCAGAAGGATAAATTCAGACTAACCAGCAACCGTCTTCACCACACACACAAACATTCAGTTTTAGTACATCTAGCTTCAGACCAACATATTACCTTTTCTAACTTTATCTAAAATAAGCAAGAAGACTGTGGTTGGAGGTTAGACCGTCCAACTAAGCAAAAGACATTCAGGCTCGAGGCACAATACATTTGCTTGAACGCATTAGGAAACGCTTGCACATTTTATTTCTAAAAATAACTTTGTATCTCTGCATTGTTTTCTGAAGAGACACAAAGCGAGCTTCAATGCTGCATTTGGAGAGTCTCAGCAAAATCCAGTGAGGACCAGACGGTGCAGTTTGCTCTTTTTGGAAGGCGGCAGCAGCAATGTGAGGAAGGGGTTTTGGACATCTGGTAGAGGCTATATCACTTGTTATTTCCTCCCTCTGTTGTTCCAAAGGAGAGGTCAGTCGGCAGCAGACTGGAGATGGAGGCCAGGTTAGAGGTCACAACTAAACCCTGTTGATTGGTAGGGTCGACCAAGGGTCAAAAGAAGAGAGGAAAGCAACAGGAAAGGTCTTTGTGCTTCGCTCTACAGGATTGGAAATGCTTTCCTTCAGTCCTATCTGTCTTCTTAGCCTTGTGCGGGACATTAGATATCAGCGGCCATGTGTTTTCCCACCAATAAAAGCATTAACATTAGATATGGTAGGGTCATCCCAAAAAATTTCAATTCTGTCATCATTTACCTGTAGATTTTAAAATATCTTTTGTGGTATACTGAAGAAAATAAAGGCTGGATTTCACTATACAACTTTTGCCTAGATTTATAGTCTGTACAAGCTGGTTGCATAAAGTAAAATAGTTGACAGATTTCACAGAAAAATCACATGGTTTACGATGGCCACCAAATTTTTTATTTACAGATTTCTAAGGAAATCAAAGAAATTGTGAGCTGATTTTTGTTTTCATTTGTCATGCATCTACTAACAATGAGTTAGTGGTGTTTATGGGCTCTGTATAAGTTAGTTTTGTTCAGAAAAACTTAAAAGTCTGGTAGCATTTAAGCTGTTTAGTTTATTATCTCTAGTTTTTTCTCAGTAACTATTTACACAGTTGCCTAGTGTTTCAAAATCATTTCAGATTGTAAACGTCATGTAGTGTATTCCATCCTCAAGCAATACAGTTTTGGAACAAAATAACTAACAGTATTAATTATTAGGGGGAACGGTCCCTTTGAATTTTAACTGAAACACGGTTTAGGTGAAAAACCACAGTTTATACAGAAAAAGAGAAAAAAAGTGGAAATTCTTAATACAAGTATTAGCAATCTGCAGAAAAATAACCAGGAAAGAGATCTTGTGCGCATACATGGTTTACATTCCCTCACCTTACCTGATAAAACTGACCAAGCAGGTCTAATACAACACTCAGAGAGCTGCCTAAGCATTTCTCCCACAAACACAAGTGTACTGAAACTGACATGAACCTACATGCCTGAATACTTATTGAAGAATTTGGCAGGCAATGGTTTAAACCAATTTCTGACACTCTCAGCTCTAATCTTTTCATTGTCATGTCAGAGTTGGGCACATTTGTAAGTCGTACACAAACTATGAGCCTGACATCTTATTAAATGCATCCAGCTGTACAAGATTATAAAACTGAACCAAAAGTAAAATTTATTCTGCGCTCCTACACAAACAGATTTTGCCTCAGGACCTTTTCTCCATAACTGACACCGGTAACAAGCACCATACCATTGTCATACCTACACACCTGCAGAAGTGCCATTCCAAAGCAGGTTGCCAAATAACTTTGCAACAGCTAATTTCATGAAAATGCAAATCCCCCATTTTTTAATCATCCCTTTCCTGCAGACCTGAGAGCGAGAGAGACAATGCTGCCGAATGGGACCCTGGGGGAATATCACACGCTTTGAGGCTTGGCTGTTTCAATACAGAACAATTACATTATCCCTCTAATAACTTAGGTAAGTTAATCCTTCACTGGAAACGCTTGGCGACAACCTTTTTTAAGCTATGAGGCTTAATGTAGTGTGTTATCACAGAGTAGCAGGAGTTTGTGACGCTATAGGCCTACATTTTTGGCAGTCTGCATTGTGTTATGACCAATTCCTGACTTAAAAGGCAAGCCAGAATATGGCATACACTGCATGCTGCTTAAGCGGAGTGCAAAGTTTGTTTAAAGGTCACGGCTAACTTAAAACAGCCAAATCTAAGCAAATGGGTATGAGCACAGTTGTACATAAATGGGCAGATTTATTAAAGATTTTGATATATGACCAGCGGAGAATGTCCTAAAAGAGTTTTAGTAATTAATATCCTATGCGAGTTTAATATAATAACAGGCATTAAAAACAAAAAAAAAGTATCTAAAAGCTGGTGTTTAAGTCGATTATTCATCGTGTTTTCCCAGTCGTATGTACTGCACTGCTCAACTACTGCTAGCTTCGAAACGAGGAGCTACTCTGGAAATAGACCAAACTCTTTCTTTATCTCGTTATTTAAACGCTGTCATCAGAAAGGTCAGAGAGGGGGAAGCTCGTTCAGTTCCACTTGACTAACGGGCTGATTGATGAAATAAGAGGCAAAAACAGAAGCTAATGAAGAGAAACACAATACCGTCGCTGTCCGAGCGCAGACTGATGGATTGGTGTCGGCTTGACGGAGCAAATGATGGGTCTCCACCACGAGACAAATCACTTTTCATCAATTACTAGCCTTACGGTGTAGGAGACCTAAGAACACACTATTATGTTTTATGGTTGCGCTTCAATTTTTCCTTTTGTTGGGGGGAACGTCTGTTGAGAACTAACCACACGGTCACCATAGAAACTCGGTAACGCGAGAAAGCGACCGTATAATTTCACCATTTCAATATAAACTGACTTACTCTGTAACTGTGAGTTTTAGTGTCATAACACGTCGCTTAGGACAACATATAACTGCGCAAAAACCCAGTGTGAGTCGCTGATAATTAAAATAAATGAGCATAACGCCACGGTTCGCAGCCTCTAAAAATAGTAGCGAGTGCAGTGAGAAAATGACCAAACCCTGGTTGGCACCACCGCAGATTAGCAGTATATCCTTCTCTTTTAATAATGCACTCTGGGGCCATATAACTACACGCTTCGCCGTTTCATTAAAACGGGTCTCTTTTTAATTAACACTCCGCGCACAACTCCCCATTGTGCACAATTCTCCGCTTCAGTGACAGCATACATCAAGGCGGCGTCTCAAAAAATAGAGTGCTGCCTACCTAGACCCCAGCTGTCTAGGTTGGCAGCTCACTGTGATTTGAGATACAGCCTGCGAGTTATTGTACAGGTAACGTTAACGTTAAATTGCAACCAGAACGTAGCAACGTAACGTTTGGTTAAAAAAGGTGGGAAAATAACAAAAACGATACTCAAACTCTAAATAAACTTATAGTTTGGTCCACAGTTCAAATGTTATAATTGGCAACCCAATGGTCTCTACGTGCTAATGACGGTTTAGAAAAACGCAGCTCTGGTAAATATGGAGATAACTGCCTTAGATTAAATGTGCTAAATCGCAAGTAACAACAAATGTGCGACAAAATGACATTTTATAGTAACGTTGGGCGTTAGGAGGTACGTGTTTGAACACGCACAGACTTAAGTGGAAACTGTTAAAACATCGAAAAGATCGGGACACTCAAACCCTCTTTAAACGTGTCTTACCCAATTCATCTTCCCTAATGTAAAGTTATTCTTTACTAACGTTAGATGTTTTTACTCACCGTTATTTGTACGGGGTCTGGAAAGAAGTCAAAAGGTGGTGGGATCACTCTCAAAGTTACTGCGCGGTATTAAACAGTTAGAAACGGGCTGTCTTTATATATGTATTTTGTTTTCGTCCTCCCAAAAATCGTTGAAGAAAATGCGCTTTTGATAATCCGAGTGTCGCGTGTTCCAACAAACTTCAAACCGTCCCTCTCGTTAGAAGCGCTCCGCTGCAACCGTCAAGTTCATGTTAACGTTTAGCTTTGCACATGATCTCTCTGGCGCTTTCCTAAAACTAGAACTTATAACTCGCTTTCTTATTCAGTGTGTAGAACCTCCTAAGAGCTGTGAAAACTTATTTCTGGCACCAGTTTACGCTGAAATTACACATGAACGAACAGGGAGAAAATTTTAAAGTCACTCCTCTGATGACGTGCCATAGGTGCAACCCCCACAGCCAATGAGCGACGAGGGGGCGTGGTATTTGACAGGATGATGGATGGCTGTTTGGGCAACTTTAAACTATTTGAAACTAATTTAAATTGCCCATAATCACCACGGCTGAGTTATGCTGAAATGACTTTAAAGCCGTCTTTATCCACAGCGTTTAAGCCTACTGACGACTGGCGTGGCCACGTTTAGGTGTATTAATTATTCACCTACGTGCTTCCACAAACGGACACTTTTCTGTAGCATCAATCTATAAATAAACCGACAATAGATGCAAATACAGACAGCCCAAATAACAGATGTGCTCACGCGAGAGGAAAACAGGCAGCTGTTAAATTGAACACTACCACGTGTCTCACCTTATATTTGCTGCGTCTCGGCACGATCGAAGCTGCGAACATCTGGCCAAGATAGAAAGCCAATTACCTCTGGCGCCGTAAATCTTTATTTAACCAATGCAATACTGTCCAATTTGCCTTGATTTACCATTACAGTCTTAAATGAACTAGCCTTGGCCTCTCACTTAGAGGCTGTGCTGCCGCATAGAAATGTTGTGGCGTATGATGTCAACTAAACACACCTGCGAGGCCAAATCAATGCTTTTCTGATATTTAGCCTACCTAAATACTATGTTAACAGTTAAAGTTGTATAAAGTGTGTTTTTTTTTAACCTGGCCTATATAATGCAAAGGTATTAGGCTATATAATGATTGAAATATTACATTTTTATTTAAATGTAGGAAGGACAGTACCACATTTGTATGTATTCCGATTTTAAAAATGAATACATACAATTCTAACTGTTTAAAACAATAATTGCATGACTCCCTGTCTAAAACTAACAAACATTCGAATTTCAGTAAGCTGCAAACTCTTACAAGTTTTAAAAGTATGTATCAAGGTCCTAGTGTAAGGTTTACAAAAACATAAATTTTTATCATAAATGTGTCAAAGTCAACAGTACTTTTTCAAGATGTTTACACAGTAGATGGATATAAGCTAGGCCCCCATACAGACACTAGGGCCTTTAGCTTGGCAATGGTATTATTCAAGTTCATCAATTAAGGGACTAGCGACATCTAGTGGATGATTCTATGATCTATTTCGTTTGGATCGGAAGCTAGAACTAGAGGCATAAATAAATAAGTTTCTTAAAAAACTAAATTTAGTCACGTGTTTATTACTACTTTGTCATGAGAGTTACAATGGAATTATAATTACTTTTAATTTGCTCGTTGTGCTACACATTTCCCAACAAAATTTGTAAACCTAGTATTATCCCGTTAGTATCACGAGGGTTAAAGATGGGTCATAGAAGGATCTACCAGTTCTATTCTGATGTAAGGCAATGTCATTTGTTTTTTAAAGAAGGGGGAATAGTGTGATTCTATTCAAATCCAGACTCTGCATACAAAGACTTCAAAGCAAGCAGCTCTTAGACACACACACTCTGCTTTGGGGATCACCTGAGCAGACTGGTCTTTGATGAGACACTGTGGAGTCCCCTGCCACTCATACAAAGGTAAATGTATCCACCCCTCCTTTCCCTCAACCCCCTGGTACCAATCTCCCTGGTGGCCCCATTGTTTCATAGAAACTTTACCCTTTGCATGAGATAGAGAGAGGAAATAGATGGAGAGAAGACCATAAGAGATGAACAGTATGGGTGAGAAAATATCTAAGCAAGGGAGGGAAAGAGATAAAGAGGATGAGAAGAAGAAAGGGAAAACATGTGAATACTTGAAAATCAGAGGATACTGGTGCATAGATCAGTTTTCATTGTGGAAAATGCTTTAATGATTCTTACAAAGAATCTTTTTAGTATTAATGGATGACCTCTCTCTCTCTCATCAGCATGCTACAAATAAACAAAAAAAAGCGATTTTATGGTTTAAAGTCGAAATTAGACAAGAAGGTTAAGTTGAATGGTTGGTAGCCCAGTCTTACAATTTTTTTTCCCTTTATGGCAGTCTTGCTCAGTTACATGTCCATCCAAAAGCAGTACATTAATTATTTTTTAATTCCTTTGCAAACACTGAATATTCAGATTTAGTTTTTACTAACACTTTATTTTAGGGCCTCTTAACTATTTGCTTCCCAGCAAACATTTAGACATCAAAAGATCGTTGAAAAGACGTCACGTCCTGAAAAATAGTTCCAAAAGGAAAGTTGAACCGACATCTTTGATGTCTTCTGGCCATGAAATGCACGTCTTTTCCGGACGTCAACGGATGTCTAAATATGTCATCTTCTGGATGTTTATTATGTCCTGCTGCATAATTTAGGTGTGTACTTAAACCTGCATTTAAAATAATCACACACCTATTTTTTAAACATCGTGCACATCTACTGAACTTCTCTAAGGTTCCAAAAAGGTCCAAAACCGGTCCGGTCCGACCTGGACGTCTATACAACGTGTTAATCACGTGTACATCACAAACTATAACACATTACTCATGTACATAACCAAGAACCACAGATCTAATTTAGTATTTTTATTAATATTACATAAAAAAGTAAAGTCTTAC
>JAUCNO010000795.1:10034706-10048572 GCA_032353835.1 Enteromius viviparus | reverse complement strand
TTCGCATTAAAGTCGTATTATTTCCTATTCATTCAATAGAATGTTTGCGAATACTAGGGAATACCAATATGGCGGCGTGGTGGCTTCTCTTTTATGACGTCATGAGCTATCCAGTTCTCTATATAGATCAGTGGTTACAACACGTAACCGAAACGTTCTGCATTTAACCCATCCAAGTACACACACACACACAAAGGGGAGCAGTTGAAGTGCCTTGCTCAAGGGTCTGACCTTAGTTGTGATATTGAAGGTGGGAAGAACGCTAGTTATTCACTTCCCACACCCACAATCCCTGCCAAACCTGGGACTTGAACCCACGACCTTTTGTTTAATTGCATCCAAAATCAAAGTTTTTGTTTATAAAATGTGTTTCTTATGTATACATATAACTACAAATGCATGAATTTATATATCTATGAAAAATATGTTTATATATGAAATATATTTCTATATAAAATATAAGAATATAAATATATAAATGTATATCCATGTAAATATTTTCAAAATATAAACTGTATGTGTGTGTTTGTGTATTTATATATAATAAAATACATAGCATATATGCATATAGTAAACAAAAACCTTTTTAGATGGGATGAATCACAATTAATCGTTTGACAGCGCTAATTTTAATGCAAAAATTTTTTTTTTTCGAAAAAATGAATAAATGGCCCTGGGAGTGACTTCTGATATATCTGAAAACACATCTTTTAAATGAATTCTCTCTCTTGCTCTTGGGGTCAGGGTGTGAAGCGGTGCAGTCCAGTGACGGGCTGTGAGGAGTTTTATTACCCACCGTGGAGGAGGAGAGTGTTCAGATGGCTGGTCAGCTTTCCTGTTTGTATATTATGCCTTTGCTTTGTATTTCTGGCCATGCTAGTCTGCTTTGAGCTTCAGGTGAGCTACACATTCTCTCACATACAAGTAAAGGCTGAGTGATTAAAAGTATGAAAGTGGAATTGTGATTTTTATCTTGCATTTCTCGCAGTTTTGATATTTTCTCACAATTCTGTGTATATATATCACATTGTTGTTCCATAACATAAAAATAAATAAAGGTAATTGCGACTTTTTATCACATTAAATTGCAATTGAGAGTTTATAAGTCAAATCTGTGATATGTGGCATGGATGGAAAACAGAATGGCAGAAAAGAAATTAAGAATTGTAAGATTACCTTATGTGTGATATAGATTTACACATTAATAAGTGCATATAGAAACAGTTGTTGTAATGTGAGTTGTAATGAAGTGATGTTTGGTAGGAATTTGTGATGGGGATTAAGGAGCTTCCACGTGTAGCAAGATTTATCCCTAAAATCATGTTGGCCATCACTGTGACGGCGTGTGATGAGGTGTACAGAAAGATCGCCTGCTGGCTAAATGACATGGGTGAGTACACATGAGGACACATGAACGTTTATAGAGTTTTATCATTTGAAGTGTTCATGAACACTGTATTTAACAAAACCAAATTTTACAGAGTAATGCATCTCAGGGAATGTAGGTTTAAAGTTTGTCAGTAGTAGAAAGTAAAAAGGTTGAAACGGATTGTGGTTTGGATTTTGGGAATACAGCCCTAGAAACCAAACAGGAGTGAGAAGGAGAAAGAAGATAAACACTGGATAGCTGTTAGGCCCCTGTGAGGTGAATACTAATGACTGAATCTGCCGTTTCCCACAGAAAACTACAGACTCCAGAGTGCCTATGAGAAAAATCTCATCATCAAAATGGTTCTTGTAAGTAATAAGCAAATAAATAAATCAATAAAATAAAATTAAAAAAACTTTTTGAACCCACTGCATTAGTTTTGTTTCTAAAATATTCTCTTTCTCTCAGTTTCAGTTTGTAAATTCTTATCTCAGCCTTTTCTATATTGGATTCTACCTCAAAGACATGGAGCGTCTGAAAGAGGTGAGAGTCTCAGACTGGACATCTGCTTTACATTTCTTATTAAAACCACACTACGCAAACATGAATCATCAAGTCGGAATGCATTCTTCTTTACAGTTTTTTTTCAACTGCTTACACATATTTTCAAAACTTTACAAACAAAGCTATGCCAAATATATATATTTTTGTAAATAAATAATAAATTAACAAAACGAAAGAAAAAAACCCTGCAAAATGCAGAATCTCAGTTAATTCTTGTGACGAGCTCTTGAAAGCAGCATCCAATTATTTACAAAAGCACGACCGTTTTTATTGTGAATGTACACAAATAAAAAAAATTTTTGTATAATTTCGAATACTGTCTTATTTTTAAACAAGGATAGTAAGCTGTTTCCACTTTTATAAGTGAACAAAAAAAACTGAACAAAATTAATAAATTTTAACTTTCAAAGTATTAAAAAGAAACATCATATGAAGATATTTAAGTTTGAGAGGTAACTCATCTTTTTACCACATATAAAGTTTTAGATGCAATAATATGAATATGATTTAATGCGCTTTTGAACTAGGCTAAGGTGGTTTGACTCGAGCAACATCACAAACACGGAAGTTGCCAATAGGCTAATTCTGTCATGTGATACTATATTTATTTGCGTTAAAGCCCATTTTCTCAACAAAAGTTGTTTCCAAACCTCTGTTACGCCACAATGTGTGACTTGTTCTCAACATTCGTTTTTTTCACTATGGTAGAGAGAGCTAGAATGTTTTTAACATGCAGTCAGAATGCACATGTTAACCGAAGCATGCACAATTGGGATATTCATATGATTGTGTAACTGTTGCTGCAGATGCTGGCCACACTGCTGATTATCCGGCAGTTTGTGCAGAACATGAAGGAGGTCCTGCAGCCCTACCTTGCCGAGCGGCACCGTCTGGGTGAGCTGACGCTGAGGGCCGTTTGGGAGCTCCTGGTGTCTGCTCTGCTCAAGTATGGGCGTCTCGCAGCGGGACGTGCGCAGGTCTCGCCAAGTGACCCCACTGTGCTCGGCTCAGGCCTTCGTGGGCCACAGATGGGCGAGGATGGCCCTCAGGAGAGACGAGAGCGCAAGTGTTTAAATGGTGGCTGTGGCGTCCCGGATGAGGATGTGGAAGAGGAACCTGGCGAGAGGCACAGCGAAGAAGAGAACGAATCGGAGAGCCTCATTGATTGTGGACTGAAGCTACGGAAGGTCAGCTTCATCGAGAAGGTGGAGCGCAAGTCTGCGAGTTCTGTCAATCCGGTGAATGACAGCTTCTTGGAGGAGGGAAGCCCCACCATGGTGGAGAGGGGCATGGATCCTGCCTCAGTTTTTGAGATGTGCGATGATGAGGATGAAAATGGGGCTCCAGAGATGAAGGAGCTGACTGCCGAGCCACTGTCGGCGGGTGTAGAGAACACCACATCAGTAAGGCTCAGGAAAAGAGGGCGGAGCTTAGAGAGGGCTGACAGTAAGACCAAGAGAGATTCGTGGATAGATCCTCCTGAGGAGCATGAAACCACCACACTAACACAGGCTGAGATGGAGAGCTGCATGCAAACCTACCAGGTCAGAAGACACAGACATATGTACAGTGGTGGCCAAAATTATTAGAACACTAGTATTTTCATCAGAAAACGGGGTGACTCTTTATTTTAATGTGGCCTTTGTTACACATTAAAGTGCCCCCTATTATGGATTTTTGAAAATGATCTTTCATGCAATGTGTAACACAGCTCTAAGTGAATGAAAACATTCAGCAAAGTTTTAAAACATTAGTTCACCAAAAAAAAAAAATCTGTCATTAATTACTCATGTCATTCCAAACCTATAAGACCTTTGTTCACAAATTAAGATATTTTTGATGATATAAGAGAGTCATCTGAACCCTTCATAGACAGCAACACAACGAAAATGATCCAGATATAGAAACATAGTAAAAACATAGGTGAAATATTCCATGTGACATCAGTGGCACAACTTTTTTTGCGTAAAAAACCCCAAAATAACATAAATTAACTCTACCATTCTTCTCCCATGACTTACATCTTGAGATTTTTAGACAGTATTACAACCCAACACGTACCTAGGCTTTAACATATTTGAGGTAATCAGCCTTGTTTACATCCGTGAGAAAGCACGTGCATGTACGTAATCTACTGCTGTTTGTGCCTAGAGGAAAGCATACACTTATGTTGTGATGCTCTCTAAAAAGCTGGAAGACGTAAGTCATAAGAGAAGAAGGGTAGAGTGACATGATGTTATTTATGCTTTGTATTGCGTAAAAAAAGTATTCTGGACTGTTTTACCAGTGTTTTTCCTACGTTTATTGATCCGCGAAAATTTCTGTTGTATTGCTGTCTATGGAGGGTCAGATTGCTCTAAGATATTATCAAAATATTGATTTGTGTTCTGAAGACGATTTAACGGGTTTGAAACAACATGAGGGTTAGTAATTAATCACAGAATTTTCATTTTTGGGTGAACTAAGCCTTTAAATAAGAAAGTGCACAGTGTATAAAGTTATTGTCTCTCAAAAGAAAAAAATTGACTCTGAATCATTGAAACAAGTAATTTTTTAAAGAGTTTCAAACTTTTTTATGTTGACATCAACATGAAACATTAGCATATTGCCCGCCCACTTGTTGCCTGTACAGACCTGGGAAAACTTGATTTTTGTGTTGGTCTGAATTAAAATGCTAATTTATTCTTTCGTTACTAGGTGCTGCTTTTGAAGCATTAAAAACTCACAAACACTCAATTTTCAAAAAGCAGATTAGCATCATGCAAAGGAGTGGTTTGGAAAAATTAATTGTTAAATGAATCGTTTGGGAGACATTATAAATAAGTTATAAAATAAGGTAAAAAGAAATTAATATTATAAGAAAAGGAAATTTCCCATAATATGGGCACTTTAAATGTACCTAATATTATATTAACAATCAATTAGTAATATCAAGTAAATTGATATTTTCTACTGACACACTACAGCAAAAGATGGAATGAACTTGAAGACTGTCATGAGGATCAGAATTCAGCTTTAA
This sequence comes from Enteromius viviparus, assembly GCA_032353835.1. Classification (NCBI taxonomy): domain Eukaryota; kingdom Metazoa; phylum Chordata; class Actinopteri; order Cypriniformes; family Cyprinidae; genus Enteromius; species Enteromius viviparus. The sequence goes on along the minus strand of JAUCNO010000795.1, from coordinate 10,043,620 downwards.
TCACAGAAATATATTACATTTCAAAATATATTCACATTGAAACAACTTATTTTTAACTGTAATAATATTACTGTTACTATTAATGTTTTATTGTATTTTAAACATTGTGAACATGAGACCTTTTTTTTACTTTTCAGTAGCGTAAAATATCATTTCTATAATAGTTTAACAATATTTAAAGAGACCCTATATTGCCATTTTTAAGAGAGTCTCCTACAATAGGTTTATATGCATGCAAGGTTCTTCTCTGATTGGTCAGATGGCCCAGTCTGTTGTGATTGGTCTGATCAATACAGCATGTAGGGAATGATAGGCCCATTCACATAGTTCTGCACTCTGAATAAATACAATGGATAAATAAGCATGTGTTATTTATCATATTTAGAGGCTGGGATTCAGTGGAGCATATACTGTACAATATTAGCTCATTAAGGGAAATGTATATAAATAATTACTATTAATTATAATTAATTGCAATTATTTATATCAGCTGCCAGTAATAACTGTAGCAGAATTACAGTACCATCAACTAGTCTGTTTGTTCAGAGAACATTTATGTAAGTTAATATAAACTCTAAGAAGGGATATTTTTGTGGCCACAGAAAAAAACCTTCCTACAGTATCACTGCATTATAGCACATAGCATGGGTCAGTGATGCGCGGGTTGATCCAAAACGAGTGGGTGTCCGCGGTTGCGAGTCATCCAAAAATACTTTTAATGATATTCGGGTCGTGGTCGGTCGGGTCGTTTGAAATAAAGATGCCAATTAAACCTTTGCAATTTATATAGTACTAGATACAATTTTCTATAAAAACACATAGGCCTACACTTCATTGGCTAAATTAACATACTTTGGCGAAGATGAAGCACAAGCTTAGTGTGCATGTAGAGATGGAGACGGCAAGAGAAAAGGTGAAGACTGGGGAGTGGAAGCTCCGCAAATACACAAATAAAAAGAGCAATGTGGGGGCAGAAATTTGCCAAAATAATGAAAGATGATGACCAAAGTGCTGGCTTTGTCATCTGTAGGCAACCTTTTGAATGTTGAGCGTTATTAACAGTTGAATAAATGCTGACACGGGACAAAATTCCAGATTTTCCAACACGTTGAACTGAGCAATGCCGTTGTATCATTTTAATAGGTTACTTTTAAACGCATATAGCTCAGTAATGTCAGTTTTATGTATTTTCTGAGAGGGGGTGGGATTTTTGTTGTGAATTCATCGGGGGAGAGATGCACACTTCGATTAGACTGGATTAAACACATTACATATTACATTTTTTAATGCTATACCAGCATTCAGAAAACAAACAGTTTGCACTCCTAAGGGCTTTCACACTTTTCCAAAAGTGGGCTTTCTCTCAGTTGAACTGCTGATTCGTCAAGCAGGGTCGAAATAAACATCGCATTCATCAATAGTAATATGCATCTAGACAGCTGATATGGAAAATGATGGGTTGCCTCAAGAACTGCCTGCTCTTGCTCTCGCGCACCACAAGGTCTAAACGCACCACGTCAGTGAGCACACCATTTGAAAAAAAAAATGCGGGTCAGGAAGCGGGTCGGGTACAATATTTTCTCTTTTTTTTGCGGTCCGAGTTGCGGGCGGGTTAGTTGACAACGCCGGTCGGGTTCAGGTTGTTGCAGGAAACCGCATCTGGACTGGGAGTGTGCAAATACAGACTGGTTTAAAATGCATTGTTATGATGATGAAACACTACTGACCCGATTAGGCAAGTGACAATTCTGTGATGCCAACACTTGAGTGAAATTCTTATATCGCAGTGTGCAGCAGCTCTTTGGTCCAGATGAAATGCACCAATGCAAGACCATTTTAAGAAGACAGAGCTCACAAAATCGCTAGCCTGACATCCCGGGGCAACTGTGTCTTCAAGTTGGGCTACAAAAAATCCATCTCAGCCCTGCCCATCGGGCTATCATATAGGGTGCTTTTGCATTCTTTCACAAATATGTTTGAGTAATTATATAATTTTCGGGCATTGGGGAGCCACTGTCAATTAGGTTAAGTTTTGAAATCATGTTTTTTACTTTCACTTTTTGATTGCGCGAACTGTGCATGGACGTTTCATCGGGCGCGCGTGCCTGGACCGAAGTTAACTAGTCTGTTGTGTTTGTTTGTCGGTTTGGTTACAAACCAGACTAATGCGTTTTATTGTTGGTGATTTCCACCAACAACGCATTTGATTTAACATTGCAGTTTCCAAGTTGTAAAATGTATTATATAAAAACAACAAGGCAATATATGGTATATGGTTTAATTATGGTTTCATTGAAACACTGTAAAAATACATAAATGTAACATTAATAGAATGCCTGCAAAGGGTACCAAAGGCCTGATAATCGACGACCCAATCTTTATTAATATTGACCATAGATTTAATTAAAATATCCACTTAATTATAATTTATTTTGTTATTTGGTCACCTTCTTGTAATAGAAATGCAAAGTAATTTTTATTCAACCAAAACGTGGACGTTTATTTCGTTAGGTGCGTTCCAGCTCATGCTGCGTTGCGCAGACCAATCAGCGAGATTAGCCAAAAGCAGTCGGGGAGGAGCTGAAAACGGAGACGTCAAGACGGACACGTTGAGGATCTCGTTGCTTCCTCAAACATGGCATATCACGTGGCGTTAGCCTATTTTATTGCAGATGAACTTGGAGCTATAGAAATACCTTTTTTGTTGAAAGAAAAATCATAGATAAACAGGCACAATGTATTTGTCTTTATTATAATTTATACCAGTGTATAACAGTGATCTGAAAGTTGTATTTTTCAATTGACAATGCTAACTAGCACAATGCAGCACATGCAAGTAAAGCAGCAACTACAGATTTCAGCATCAATCAATGTGGAGCACATTACATTAAATGTCTGTGAAATTTTAGTTATTCCATAAAAAATATTACTCAAATATGCAGCTGAATACTATAAGTGGTCTGTATGAAAAAAGTACAATACACTTATGCACATTTAAGCGGAAAAAAGTTAAAAGATCGTAAACTATTTAAGAAATGGAATGCAAATTGATTTATGCAATTACATGGATTGAAGCACGAAACACTCGTGATCATAGTCATGTGGTGAATGTGGCCAATCATGAGAAGATGTGACGTCATCACAGCCTGGTGCAGTTCAGCCCTGCCCTTCTCTTCCCTCTGCTCTGCCCTGGAGGCCGTCTGTCCCGCTGGCTCCACCCCGGAGGACCTCTGAGTCATCTGCTCCACTCTGGTGGGCCTCCGTGCCGCCTGTTTTGCCCTGGAGGGCCTCTGTCCCGCCTGCTTCGCCTTGGCCCTCCTATGAACTCGATGCATGTGATCTCAACCAAAGAGGCCGTAGTTAACATCTTTATGCTCTTTGTTCCAGTCCTGCCGACTCCGCCCTGTAGGGCTGCTGTCCTCCCGACACCATCTGATCCACCCTGGAGGGTTTCTGTCCTGCCTGCGCAGTCTACCTCGCCCTGGAGGGCGTCTCTGCCACCTGCTCTGCCCTGAAGGGTTTCTGTCCCTCATGTGTTGTCTGCCTCTCCCTGGAGGCAAGCCTACTGAACTACTGAACGCCTTTGAATAAAAGCTTGCAGATGGATCTGCAAGTCCCCATCTCCCTCATTACACATATACTGTAAATCTATGAAAACCCATAGATATGAAGCTGGATATGTGTGATGCTTACATTCAGAGGCATCATCTCCTATCATATTAATACTGTTTTGAAGTCACAGGATATTGTTGAAGTAGTGTTGTTAAAATTATGCTTTATTAATTGAAACTTTGTAAATTTGTGTGAAAAGGAAAAAATGCTGTCAGAGTTTTACTGCCTCTAGTGTTCATTTCTTTTGGAAACTTATTGTACTTATTGGTTCGTATTTCGTGTCTCGCTAAAAAGTGCACCCAGGTATGTTTATGCCATGAGACCAGGTAGCAACCAAGTGTAAATATTGGTCAATAATCCAGAGAATTGTGAGTGGGTAAATAAATGAAATGTTCTTCAAATGTGCGATACAAATGATCAAAATGTTCTGATAGAAGCCTTCATGATATTGTTGTTGTAAGTCATGACGCTTGGATCAAACATGAAATTTCCACTCAGTAAATGACTAAGCATTGCAGCTGGTAAGTGTTTGAACGGGAAACTGCTGGGAACCGATTTGTGCCCCTGGAGCTGTTTAGCTTTGCTGTTTAATGCAACAACATCTTTAAATGTTCCTGGAAATAATTCCCCTAAACACACCAGAGATGGAAAAAATTAAGCCACATGTGCCAAGATTAACTCCCCAAATATGTATCTTTCTCCTCTATACATCCGTTTTTCAACACAAACTCACCTTGTATCAACAACACCTCTTTTATGATATTGTTCAGAGGGCAGTTGAAATATGCCACTTTCAGGCCAACATAATCAAACAGACGGTTCACCTATTGATGAGTCAAAAAAACAAACAAAAAGGAATTCAAAATACTGGCATGAAATACCAGGGATGCTGTGAAACTCTTCTACCAGATACCAAGGATACCTTTGGGTTATTCATGGAACTGTTTGCAGGATTTGACAATTCGCTCAAGAATGTGAGAATCGCTCGTAAATCGCACGGGGGAGGAAAAAAGAGAGCTGGATATAAATTATTTTTGCAGTTGAGAATTTTGCAAAGGTTACAGTAGCTATGTTAGGTCTAGGAGGAGTAGACTCAACAGGAAGTCAAACAACCCTTTGTGTTTGCGTACGTTTATGTGTTTGTGTGTGCACATTCTTGTCTGAATATTTAGAGATGCTTTCAATTTCCAGAGAGTAAGGGTCAGTTTATTTGAATGTTTGCATATCTGAGTGAATGCACATATGCACATATATTGACTGTGTATGTGGTAACTAGCTTGTGATGGATAGAGAAGTTCAGGTTCCATCTGACCCTACACTGCTGGTCTGTATTCAGTGCCGGGCGCTCTCTGACAGGCTCATGCATCATCACAGAGCCGCCTCTGTTTGTTTGCTTCTGATGAGCCCTGTGCCCAATGTGTACAGAGCATCCCAACTTTTTCCACTGCCAGTGCTGTGCAAAAAGACATTCCTCAAATGACGTCTGTTCAGAATGCTTCATTTCATTTCAAAACTGCCACATTGATTGGAATCATTTTTGAGCCAAGGTACACTTCTGGAGTCAAGCTGCCTTCAGTAGTCTAAATAAGTTGGAATTTGTACTGTAATTTTTTTATTAGCTCAAAATATTATCAAGATATTACAAGATATATAATGATATATATTATATATAATACTGAAGATATCTGAAATAATTTCTCCCAAGGTTTTTTCTCCGTTCTGTCATCAATGGATTTTTTCCTTGCCACTGCCACCTCTGGCTTGCATAGTTTTGCAGCGATTATTGTCAATAATACTGTCGTTTTTCCCTGTTGCCGCAAGTTATTTTTCATGTCTGTGGGTTAAAGCGCCCCCAATACTGTGATATTAAGCCCCCGAATGCAACATTTACCAGAGGAATCCCGTGTATTTTCTGCCCTGGAACATGATTGGGCTAGTTTTGTATAGTAATTAAGGCCTTTTTGATTCAGAATACCTGGCAACCCTGTTGTCACTACAGTTGGTAACTGCAGCTGCTCGCGTTTAAAGTAGCATACTGTCTATATGACTTGAAACTTATAACTTTCCACAAGGCAGTCTGTCAGAAAGATTGTATTTGCACATAAAGTACTCCCCAAAGTCATAATTGTGAGTGGAAAATGTTTTATTTTAGGGAAATAACAGAAAGAGATTTGCAAGTAGTTGAGGCGATTTGAATGTTGTGAGTATGGGTATGTTTCATTTACAATAACACTATAGGCTAAGATATAAAACACAAAGCCTGTGCAAATGATGCCTGGGTAAAAAATAAACTGTGCTAATTCAGATCTACTGTTAAGTACACCCAACATTTCTCGTAGACCATATGTATGTGATCTTTGCAGACAGAGACAGAACACCTCACCTTAATTTATGGACAGAGTTTGCACCTCTTCCTTCAGACCTTTAGCTTTCTTTGCCGTGGAATGCCAGTCACAACTCAGAATCTTGTTTGTTTGTTCAAGATATTTCCTGCATATTCATAAGTTCATAATGTGCATTAGCTGTGTCTTCACATTGAGTTATCTATCCCTTGCATTGCAGCATGTGGCCCCTTATCCTCATAAATAGGTCAGGAGTTCAAACAGGTGAAGATGGTGTTCTCCACAGGTGTGTTTCAATGAGGTTCATTCAGACACTCGCTTCTCATCACTCACGTGAGCCTGTTATTCATTCAGTTTGAGTTCCTTCACTCTTTCAAAATGGAGGTGTTGACAGCCGTAGGGAGCGCAGAACCACCCTCCACTGCCCAAACCTTTAACAACACAACTGTCCTCTGTGAAAGACAAGATCTCCAGGTGTGCAGTAGATATGAGGTGTAATAGAGGTGAAGATGAGGATTAGAGCCCAGGCTGAGGTAACTGTTGATGGCAACTTGCAGCCAATGTTTTGGTTTTGCTCTAAGAAGCTGAAATATGTTGTTATGACAGCAAGAAACTCAGACTGCATAACAGTTTTATCTTGTAGTCAATCGATGTAATTAATAATAGAAAAATGTAAACAGTCCTTAATAGAGCACTTGGTAATTTTTTTTTTTGTTTTATGTTGTGCAGGCCACTATGGTAACCGGTTTGGATTGACACATGCAAAGACGATAGGTTTAGTTCGCTAGTGGCAATCATATAGCAGCCCCCCATAAGATTTTTATTCATTTTATTATAGGCAGTGATAAGTGCTGTTTATTTGTAACTTGCTATTTACAGTTTGCATAATAGTATACAAAAGGTCAAATTAGGTTCACAAAAAGACTTAATTCACATGAAAACTGTATTTTCTTACATGAAAAGGGTGACTCAGGATGCATTAAAGAAAGAGTTTCATAATATAATAAAGAAAACACAAATTATATGTTTATGATCTTTTAAAAAGGCTCCATGTATTTTGACTGATTACAGACTTAACGAAAGCAATTGTGGAGATTAAGTGAAATGTTTTATGCTGTGTTTTTTGTCAACTGTCAAAATAAAACAAAAACAGCTGGCAGAGAAACCACAAATATATAATACAAAACATTTTTGACAAGTTCACATGTCCATTCCTAAAACTATTAGTGGTAAATTACGAGATCTGTTTGAATGCATTTATAATGTGATTAGTTGTTTGCATTTTAGTCACTTTTCGATGTGAAGAGTCCTCTATAGCTTTCAGTTGTTTTAATTAATGTAATGGTTTGCATGCATATATACATTTATTATATAATGTTTTACTTTTATTGGCTCACAAAACCCCACCCCTACCCCTGAACCCGCCTCTGAACAATATAAACACACAATGCAGTTACAGGTATTCAGAATCAGAATGGGCTTTATTGCCAGGTATGTTACACATACGAGGAATTTGTTTTTGTGACAAAGCTTTGCAGTGCAACAGAATGTCGGTGACAGACAAGACACGGGTAATAAAAAAAAATAATATACAAATATACAAAATAGTGTACAAATATACAAAGAAATATACAAGTAGCACAAAAACTTAATAAATAATATAACATTTAAGTAAGAGCAGGTGTGAAGAGTTTGTACATGTATGTATCATTAACAAGCAGTATAAATAAATACACACAAACAAGTCGTGTCACATTCCAAGTCTTCTTAAGCCATACGCAGTCTTTATGTGAAGAAGAGAGTAAACTTGAAGGTTTTAATAATTAAAAATGATCTTGCTCAGTTCACGCGCTGTCATCTCATTCAGAAAACATACTCCCGTCTCGTAGAATGAAACAATCAGTCACGAGATACACAAGAACCAATAGTACCACAACAACATGACCCAATCGATCACGAGACACAATAGCATTTCACAACTAATACTGACGTAAGGATTCTTCTAGCAGCATTTTTTAGGGGTTTTGACCAAGCGTGAAAATGTGACCATTTGGAGTGAGACTGTGTTGTCTCCAGCATAAAAAAGGACATAAAATTAGACTATTATTGTAAATATACAATATATTCAAATGTAAGTTTCCATCAAAATAAACCTTTGGGTGACCTCTTCGGAGAGATGTCTGTCTGACTTAAAGCAGAAGCAGACAAATGTCCAGACAATGATGGCAGTATTTATGTGTTCTTTTGGTTGTGGCCTTTCCTGAGAACATCTATTGGAGTGGGCTGGTCGATGGACTTTCCTGTTTCTGTTAAAACTTTCTTGGTTGACCCTTGAAAGGAAACGAATGAGACTGGGGAACTCAGACTTCCTATCCTTCCTTAGGAACTGTGACCTGTGGAAGCACGTGACTAGGAGTTATAATAAGTGACGGCCTTTATAGTGGAAGGTGAAAATTCTTACAAATATTGGTTGTAACAGGCTAAACCCTAACAAAGACTCTAACAAGAAAATGTTTCAGGACTTTGGTACATTTTTTTTTAGTTTGGCTGAACGAAACTTGTCATTAACATTTTTTTTTTTTTGTTGGAAATGTCCATTTAATTAAAACAATAGTTTTGCAGCCTTCTGACCAAGCCTATACACTTCCCTATTTTTGTCTCTGCAGTCATCTGAATTTTGGATTTTATAGTGGAATCCAGATAAATATAGTAATTCATGTCAGGAAACTCCTAAAGACTCTTAAATGAAGTTATGATCAACGGCAACAATTACACATTACCCTTTAAAACAAAACAAAAACAATGCTTTAGTCTCTGTTTTTTATGACTTCATCTCACGACAAAAAACACTTTAAGTTAGAAATTACTGCTGGATAGTTGAGGAACATACACTATATTACCAAAAGTATTCGCTCACCTGCCTTTACTCATTCTATGAACTGAAGTGCCATCCCATTCCT